>JAQBSW010002412.1:0-70000 GCA_029291075.1 Eudiplozoon nipponicum | reverse complement strand
TATTACTCGTCTTATTTGAACGATTTTAATATTAAGCACGCAAATCCTAAAACACAAATATATGGTAGTTATATATAACATTTCCGCAGATAACTTATATATAAGCGATTGCATATCAGTAGCTAGTACCAAATATGTTTAGATATGACCATGTGGATGTACCAAAATCAGCAGAAACAGTAGATATGATCTAATGCATACAGGCGTTTCATGTTAACTGTAACTCATCACATTGAACTGGTACCATATTATACCAACTATATATATATATATATATATATATATATATATATATATATATAGTCCAGATATGTGACAAACTTAATCAGTACACTCTCCTATTGGAATATGCGTTCAGGTAATAATTGAGTTAACTTCATATAATTTTTTAAACAAAGTTGCCCCAAAGCCAAAATAATAATAAATAACATGAATCCTATCTGTAAAGTACGAAAGGCATGTATATTCGAAATAATACCATTTTTATGCTGACTTTGGCATGTTTTTCATTTATTAGTGGAACTAATTAATTACTAGGTGAAAAATACCTACTACACAACGGCATAAGTATTAGTTCTCCGCGCCGAACCACTGAGTCATGGGTTAGAGAAACAGATTTAGATGCAAAGGTTTGCAGGTTCGAGCCCAATCCAAGACAAATTCAGAACAGTGAGTGAGGTGTCCCCAATAAGGACAAAACTGGTGTAATGGTTGAATTTCCTTTATATGCCATGTTTTGTTGTGCAGTGCGAGCATTAATTGTTGAATCTCCGCGATTTGCATTCGCGGGTTGTCACTTTTCACCATCAGTTTTGCAAAGATCCGATTGATCCTCATTTCCAAGTACGCATCGAGTTTGTCTTCTTATTGGCTGGGTGTGGATTCGTCCCTTTCTTCCGAAGACTTCAACATCGTTCATACTAACCACTGGAAATGAGGTACGATCTAATCTTCGTTGACTGGCAACGTTTCGATATGGAATTTCCCATAACATCGTCAGGCCTAAAATCAGACACAAAGTACAATGCTCATAATGGCAGGTTTAAGCAATGCTTTGTTTATAATATCAAATATATGTATAAAATGGGATTGTGGTATATTTCACAATAGCAATCTTGATTTAAATAATTTTTGTCGATTGTACATTCTATGTATAACCAGAAAAACAACATTTTGCTATTTTTCTATAATCAAGGTTGCGATCTGAATATAAACGTATGGTCCATTAAGTAAATTCATTTGTCAGTATAAACTAAGAATTGTAGTGCCCAAAAAGCAATTGATCTGGTAGACCGATATCGGCCATATTGGATACTCTTTACGTATTCGCCAGAATTTGTCGCGGACAACTCCCGAAGATGGGCACGTCCGCTTCCGGATCTGGTGCTCTGACTATTGAGCCACCCTGCTATGTTGTCTATATTGACTTAACTTATTTAATGAATATTATAGTGATGATTAAAATGACAATTTATCCTTTTCCTGATTAATGCGTTTGCCCGGAAGGAGTCTGCAAGAGATGAACTTGACTGTAATTGGATAAAATCGATTTGATACAAATATCTGATTCGTGCCTTTCCTCCGAATGTTTCAACATTATTAATATTAACCATTGGAAATGAGATACAATATAATCTTCCTGGACTGGCAAAGTTTCCGAAAGGTATTTCCTCTAATCATACACAGTACATTGCTCACAATGATAGTGTGTGATTAGAGACCTGATAATGGAACGGGAAATACCATTCGGAAATGTTTCCAATCAACGAAGATTAGATCATACCTCATTTCGAGTGGTTAGTGTGAATGATGTTGAAGCCTTCGTGAGAAAGGAAAGAATCTGCGTCCAGCCATCACGAAGATCACCTGGATGCGTACTTGGAAATAAGGGACTAATTAGATCTTTGCGAAATTGAAAGTGCAAATTTACTACCCACGAAAGAAAATCGTAGATAAACTAAATCGCGATTTAGGCACGCATAGTTGGATTGAGGTAATGAAAAAACGAAAATCAAGACGCATCCAGAGACACTTACGATATCAAACAGTGACATTTTTGATCCCGCATTCTTATGGAAAACAACCATAAAAACTGAAATTTCAGGAAATACAATTTATCTGAGAAATAGTGTTAAAAATACATAGATTATGTGTAGAAGTAATGTTAAGATACAATGCATTAGGGAAAGAAACTTGATTGTTATTAAAATCAAGTCTGAATAATTTGTTTACGTTTCATTACCGTATTAATAAGGTTATTTTAATAATTTATATTTGAAAGTCGAATTTAGTTAGTTTTGCGAGGTCGAGATCGCCAGAACCTAAACTGACATTCAATTTTCCTTTTAGCTTCTTTGGAGAGATAAAGACAATAAGGCTCTTAACTAGAATATACTGAGGATTTTATTAATTAGGAAAAATTCTTGAGTTAGTATACAGATTGCATTTGTTATTTTGTCTCTATTTCTCTTTTTCTTTCTTTTATTCTCTCTCTCTCTCTCTCTCTCTCTCTCTATATATATATATATATATATATATATATATATATATATATATATATATATATATATATATATATATATATGTTTTAATTATGTTAATATTGATAATTAAATATGAAGATTTGTACATAATTATTTGCAGATATATATATATATATATATATATATATATATATATATATATATATATATATCCAAAAACCGTCATGATACATGTTCAAAAATAGATACACATACATCACTATGGAATTAACTTTCGCATTTTAATGAGCAATACGAATTAAAATATTTCTCTAATATACATTTTGACATATTAACTGTAGTTGCAGCATAGTTTCACGCATTACTTTAATCACTAACGCGTCTACAAGAAGTTCGGAATTAAAGTACATTTTGTGCGTATAATCGTCTAGTCTAACAGAAAATAAACTCTGACAAGATATCTGGCTATACGTGGTGTCATTTCCACTATAAATATACGTTCATATATATACATATATATCACATTAAACTTTAAAAATCTCAATTGCATACTTCGAATAGTTTTTGCTTGTTACTTGATCATCTGTCTTGAGAGGATTTTTAGAAATATAGGCTATACGATATCCCAGACCAATGTTGGAACGTAACTATCCGCCACATAAAATGGATACTCGGTATCAAATTTCGCATTGAATTCACCTATTCTGTGCAAACTGATTTTCGCAAAACCTGTCTAATCTGCCTGAACTTTTGTTGCCATGGCAAACATAAATCACTGAAGGGGACAGTGAAATAGAAGAAAAAGTCTGTCTTATAGTATGAAAACATATGCCAGTGACACCGGAATCCATGACTTGATCAAGTATCATTTTTAGAGAAGCAAACCACCCACAATCGGAACTATTTCAGTCGCATTATTTTGAAGAAAATCACGACGAATGCGTTTCATTTAACATGTAGTAACTAATAGGTAAAAGCAAAATAAGTTTTACTGACTATCAATTCAGTAAGTATAACACTGCGTCTGAGACAACGGATTATTTGCTTCCGCTATCTTACAAAATTAAGCAGAACAGTACTACCCGAAATTTAAAAAAATATTCTAACTTATTTTTTCAATTAATATTTGATTTTCTAGACAAAGAAGAAAAATTGATTCCCACCACGTCAACAAAATGTGTTAATATTATGCCCGCAGTAATGACTTTTGTGTACATTTCGGTCCTGAGATTGAATCTGACGCAAATCCATTACATATTAAGAGTCCTACGTCAAAGTAAATCTACAGTCGAATGCAAAAACGATGCATTTTGTCCTACATTGGCTCTCAACGGAACACGTCAGAATACTAGTCTAAATCTGCCGTGCTAAGACAGACTGTTCTGCGTCTTTTGTGCGTTGTAAACTTAATTATTTGAAACTTTACAGTCCAAAGTAAACTTTTGCAATAGACATCCAAATCATTTAAAAGGAATATAGATTGTCACTCAATTATTCAAATCTTACCTGGCAACATTTCGGTACTTATTCGCTCGTACAAGTTTTATGACTTCGAACAAAATAGTTAAAGCAGTGAAAATCTATATAATTAAACGAACATCGGTTTCACGGGCAGTGATAACTATTGCTTTAATCAAGGTTGTGATCTTAACATAAACACCTCACCCATTAAGTACATTTGTTAGTATAAAATAAGAATTGTATAGTGGAGAAAAGGCAATTCATCCAGTTGACCGGTTTCGTCCTTATTGCGAACTCATTACGTACCGACCAGAATTTGCCGCGGACAGTGCTCGAACTTAGGTACATCTGCTTTGGAATCTGTTGCTCTAACCACTGAGCCACCCTGATTATATTAATAGTCAAGACAACACTCAATATAAATTAAACAGATTTATAATAAAAATCAATTAATCTAGTGTAAATTAGTTAATAATAAACCATTTTCGGGCATAAAGTTGACAACAAATAACGACATTCATAAGTTAAATATAACGCGTGAATTATGGCAATTTAACTTATAAGCAACATCCTACAAAATTTTGTCCGCGAACAGTGGCGCTTTCAAAGTATGCCTATTGTTTTCTTAGCCTTCATCTTATTCTTGCTTACTGGCTCTCGCATGATAATTATCTCTTGCACACTCAAGAATGGGTTATCATAGCAAATAATTATACGGCTCATGTTAGCACTGACATCTGACCTTGTCGACACGGTCATCATTACTGTTTGAACAGAGATCGCTTATTTGCCAGCCAATGTTCTCGTCCACAAATAACACGTGCCCATGACCTTGCAGGGTAGTTTTTAGGGCTATTTGTTTGACACTGTCAAATTAGAAAATAAATAAATTAAGTTTACCACTATATAATATGAATTTTAAATTGATAAATTAAGATAGCTAACTAACTAAACGGCCAACCCTCATGTAAAATGGAAGCCACTATTTCCGTGCATCGTTTATCCGACTACCATCAACGATAAACAGTTTACCGCTTAGTGCATATGAAGTAGGTGCAATAAGTCGAAAACGTTGTTCATGAAGGCGAAAAACAGAGCTGGAATTAAGAAAAGTGTCTGGTCGAATGTAATTTTGACATTCAAAGCGAAATCGAGTGTTTAACTGAAGCTTGTGCACTTGATAAAGCACCAATAAAGTTTATGAACAAAATACAAAAAAGGATCAATCAACCATTAGCTAAGTGCACCGATGCACTTTGAACTTCCATAGTGATCACTCCGAAGCAGATGTGCCCAGATTCGAGCCCTATCCGCGGCAAATTCTGGGCAGTATATGAAGAGATCTCAATAAGGACGAAACCAGTCTACTGGAAGAATTGCCTTTTTTTACATTATAAAACACTTAGTTTATACTGACAAATGTAGTATATTATTATTATAATCAAGGTTGCATTCTTGATATAAGCACCTGACCCATTAATTACTTACATATGTCAGTATAAACAAAGAATTATATAGTGTAGAAAAGGCAATTCATCCAATAGACCGGTTTCGTCCTTATTGGCCAGAACGTGCCGCAGACAGAGCTCGAACCTGGGCACGTCTGCTTCGGAATCTAGTGCCCTAAAGACTGAGCCACTCTGCCGCAACCAATGGTCGTTTAATTATATAAATGTAGTATATAATGGGATTGGTGTGCGCATCAATATTGTAATCTAGATTTGAATAATTATTTTCACTACCCGTTTAATTATAATAATGTTTCGTGTTGAATGGTGATATTCAAATGGTCGCGTATTGCTCACGTCATATGCTGATTTACCATGTTCGTACGACATCTCCACTTGACGTGCACGTGGTATTGTGTACTTTGCTTTGTAGTGTAGTCTTCCCATCTTGGAACGCGTATTTTGTCTATTGATAGTTATATAATATTTATCCTAAAAAAGATATTATTTTATATCTACATTTTCATGATAAACATGTTTCAGCACCCCTTTCAGAGAATTTTCGTCAGGCGAAAATTAATTTTAAAACAAGTCTTCTTGCCTTGAGAAAATGACTCGTGATATCTGGAGTTCTCTTGGATGGATATACGCAGGTATTACACTTCAGTTCACTGGAGGTATTGGCATGTGTTGGCACACGTATAAACACGTGATTCAAGAAAATCTAGTGAAACGTGGTTGATTTATAAAAACAGTCAGTTAAAAATATACATAAACCAAATTAAACGAAACTGATCAATAGTATTATTGTTTTTTCATCTTTGGCTAATGAAATTTCGACGGAGGTATGTACGCGGAAATGAGTATCGAATAACTGGAATCAATAAAACGTAGACAGAAAATAATACTCTTGTTAGGCAGAAACACGAATCATGTAATATTCATCAGGCCGCAATATTTCCTTCTATTTGCTTCGCTGCCATTAAATTCGATAAAATGAAACACTGCTTATACGAATAATTGTCTAACAAGCCCTGTATTTTACTACTATGTCGGCCGCAATATTTTTATGGAATCACTTCTGTAAATCCTTATTTCGGTTTTACGCACATTCAAACAAATTATTCATTAGATTAATAATTGAATGAACGATAGTGTTAACATTAATTTGTTGCTTTATAATACACACCAATTAGATTCTTTAGTTAACGAATCGCAAAATCAACGTAATTAGCATGTACTGGTGTTTCGCAGCTACAAATACGCATGGCTGCTAGAGGTATACCTTGAATATGCGTTGCGGTTTGATCCTCGGTATTCAGTTTTCCGTTGTCCTCTGATGATAACCATGAGTGGCCGACACGCATCAGTACGCGTTAAATACTGTTTAAATAAAATCGGATTGGTGCTTAAATCTGCTATTGTGAGTATTGTGCTGTGTATATACGTGGCAATTGGGCCTGAATTTGGAACGGGCATTTCATTTCCGAAACGTTGCCAGTAAACAAAGATGTGATAGAACCGCATTTCCATCGGGACGAATACAAACTCAGCCCGATCGAAGACAAAACGAAAATGGAAAGTGTGATCAATCGGATCTTTTTGAAATTGTCGGTGCAAAGCTACAACCCGCGTACGCAAAACGCTGCATTGGAAAATATGATGCTGGCACTCAGCAATCAAATTTAAAAAAACGGGATTGGTGTTTATCTTATGTTTACAAACTGTACGTAAAGAATTATTATCAACGATCACAGAACAGTATAACTTATAGATATTGTCAGGTAATAAGCGCTGCATGGAAATAATTTAAATATCACAAATATGCAAAGTCATCCGCTTGTAAGCAGTTACATTTAAAATAATTTAACCGAATATATGGTTATTGTGTTACTGTATAAATACGATGATAGATGTTCAGTTTTAGCATTGTAAGACAGAATCGATTTGAGGATTATAGGTCAAAGGCAGTGAATTTATATTTTCATACGCATTAATTATTATTTTCGGGCTTTGAAGATAAGCAATGAATGTCTTGGCACGTCGGTACGAATTAGCGACGGAAGTTTAGCTATGCTGTGTAACTTGTTAAATAAATTACGGTATAACTATTTTCTTTCAAGTCCCTGAATGTAGTTCAAATAATTATAGCCAAGAAAATTTGAATTACGCCATTCGTCTATAAAGTTTGGCACGTTCGTTAAGTAATTTTCTGTGGACCAAATTTTTCTGCCGTCATTTGTTACAAAATTTGCCTATAAATTAAGTTGTTATATATGTTTGCAATTACTGTTCATGTCAGATTTTCTGGACGCTAATATCTGTTGTCAAGTTTATAATAATAATATTAATAAAATAATTAAAAATAAAACATCAATACTAATAATAAATACTACTTATACTACTACTAATAATAATATTTGTTATTATTAATAGTATTTGTCGTCATAGTAATACAAAATTTAAACATATCCAAATCGACACTTAATTACATCAACTTGCAATTATTTTTGTCAAACATTTGGTTCAAAAAGATTTTAGCTAGGAACAATTTACATAGTATTACATTATTTTTCATCCGATAGGAAATTACCTGTCATGTTTCTACACTCTGCTACAATGTTTCTTCAAACACTTAGATTCGTTTTAAAGAACGAATAGATAAAAGGCTTTATGTTTTACTAGACTAGATTAATATGTGCACTGACATAACCATTTTCTTCAACACCAATATTTTGCCACAATTTTTCATGTCACTCACATTTGACTGCAAATTTTGGTAACTTCAGACGAGTTTTGAACAACCACTTGACAGTTGTTTGTTGCACAGTGTGATCATCACATTTCAGGTATCCACGATTTTTTTCATGAAAGTTTGGTTTTCACTCTAAGTTGCGCAATAATCCGATGGCGTGCTGAGTTCGGCTTCGTGGTGGTAGGATGCTGATTTGTCTCCTCACTCCAAAGGCTTCCACAACATTCGTACACACTACTGGAATTGAGGTTCGATCTACCCTTGGTTATCTGGCGAAGTTTCGGTACCTCATTTCCAGTGCCAGCATCAGGATTATATTAACACATGGTACAAAACCCACACCACCAGATTTTAGCAAATGTGGTAACCTCGCTCACAACGGATCTATTTATATTTTAATTTTAGACTAACTAACGATTTGGATCAAACAATGGCCTGTAGTAACTAATAATTGACATGTACATATGCATGGAGTACAGATAAACACCAAATCAAAAACCATGTATATATATACCCTGAAAATGCCAGATTCAACCTATTCTTCCAGTTCAGTTACAGCAATCCCAAAATTCCCATTTTAAGTAATCTACTCAAGTATCCTGATGTTAATGCGAGTGAGGGAAAGAGAAAGTATGGAACAAATTGTGATATAACGGTACGTTTGCGATGTCAAGGTAATCAAAATTAAAATTCAAACTGAAAAATGAGATGCTAACTATTATTTATATTAATGTTGCGAACTTGATATAAACACCAATCCCGATGATTTTTCACGAATTCATGGCTTATGATACTATGAAGTAGGAGTCATATTTTGATACCAATGGTTGCAAGACATTAAAGCATAAGCTTCATAGTCTGCGGCGAGGCATACCTATTAACATGTTAGCTCATTTTGTATTATGCGGCTATAACAAAATCAGTGTGATCAGTAATTATTCCCTATGCAATAAAGAATCTTACACCATATACATAAAAATATATTTTCAGTGTACACTAAAAAATTCGTAAGGTAGCAAAAGCAGTCCATCACTTAGACCGGCTTCGACATTTTTTGAATTCGTAAAATACTTGCGAGTATTTTCCGTGATCGGGGCTCGAACTGGGGACTGTTTTCTTCGAAGTCTTGTATATATATATATATATATATATATATATATATATATATATATATATATATATATATATATATATATATTAATGTAGGTATAAACTAGACGGAATTTGTAATTATTCTAAGTCCACTTAACGTTTCATAGTTGTAACGACCGGGATTTGAATCTGGGGTATAAGTAGACATATTTGTTTACGGTTAAATATATACTATTTGCAATGTAAAACGTTTATTCGTCAATTTCCAATGTCAGTATTTCGCATTTTCGGTAATGCATATTTTATATGATACCAATACTACCATACACATTATAAGCGGAAGCTAATCAACAAGTGGCGATAAATAATCGATACATACTTGAAGTAGCTAACACACAACCAGTTATACCACGATTATCCCCTCAAAATAATAAGCCTCAGCATTTTATATCATGCACACGAAATGGCTGTGTAACTAAGTTGAATCTAAGTGTTAACCGTTCCGATTTCCACGAATTAAGGCTAGTACGCGTTTTATAATCTGGTGCGCCTTATCATTAAATAACAAAGATACGTGGGATTCGCTTTTTGAATATATAATGAGCAAATAAATCACCAATATATAAAAGAATGATAAATTGCGAAACGTTATTTATCAAAATTACCTGATCTGTGTTGAGATTACCACAGGCTGATTTTAAGTTGTTTCGTTCCTTGAAAATATTTCACCATTTTGAACATAACTACTTGCACTAGTTTTTATGGCACGGGCCGTTATTTATAGTAATTAATTCGAGTTTGTCTAATTTATATATATATATATATATATATATATATATATATATATATATATATATATATATATATATTGCGTACATTTGATCCACGAAATCTGTCTATAGAAATACCACATTTACAGTAGAAATGTCAAAAATTTCTAGACCACACATATGATTTGAGAATAGTCTATCTCCCTACTTACGAAGTATGTCAGGCAAAATATATGTGCATGAGGTTAAACTTTTTGTTGTTAACTGATTTATATTTATTTTAGTTCCAATTAAATTTTTTACAACGTACGCAAATCATAGCACATAATTGGATATAATTTAATTTTACGCTTTCAATAATATATAACTATTATATGGTACAGTATTTGAACGGAAAGTGGGCTACACTATTAACTTGTTGCATCGAGAATGCATTTTTTGAAGCAGTCGTTAAATTCATTTCTGTTATTGTATTTATCTGCGGCTACATCAGGACGTTAATTGTCAATATTTAAGATAAGTATGTAAGCTTAATGTAGGCAACACTCAATAGCATAATCTAGGTTGCGGTCTTGATATAAACACCTGGCCCATTATGTGCATATATTAGTCAGTATAAACTAAGCATCGTTTAATGCAGAAAAGGTAGTTCATCCAGTAGACCGGTTTCGTCCTTTTTGGGAGCTCGTTACGTATTGTTCAGAATTTGAAGTGGCCAAGATTCGAACCTTGGCACGTATGCTTCGGAGTCTGTTGCTATAACTACTGAGCCATCCTGCTGCCCCCTAGCGGCGAGAAATTATGGATAGTACGTGATGAGTTTCCAATAAGGACGAGACCGGTCTACTGGAGGAATTGCCTTTTATACATTAAACGATGCTTAGTTTTTACTGACTAACGTATGAACACAACGTATCAGGTATTTATATTCAGATCGCAAACTTGATTAAACAAATTGTTAACAACGCTCGCGCAACCAATGTTCGTTTAATTCGATGGCATAAATGAAACTATCCTTAGTATGAATTGAGACATAGCTTTCGAAAAATACTATTTTGTTAATCACGATTAAAGTAAAATCAATTCAGCTGGCATCGTATTATTATGATGATAAAGGAAAGTCGAAACGTGTCAATAGGTGTAACTGATAATAGTTTTTTTTATTGATTTGCGGCTTCAAAAAGGAATTATTGGATTCGGGCTAATCCCAAGACCACCAACCTGCTTATAATAAGAATTAATAACATCCATGCGACGGATCAAATGTCATTTAATCAACTCGTGTATCGGGTCCAAATATAAGCTCCACCTCAAGAAAGTCTAACTAAGAAACATTAGTCAGTATATAACTAAAAATTCTGCGTAGTATGCAGCTGGGTGGCTCTGTGGTTAGAGCACCAAATTCCGAAGCAGACGCGCCCATGTTCGACACGTTTCCGCAGCAAATTCTGGACAGTATGTGATGTGTTACCAATACTGAAGATACAGGCCTACCGCATGAATTGCCTTTTCCATACTATACAATACTTTGTTGACAAATGTAGGTACATAATGGGTCAGGTGTTTTTAACAAGATAGCAACTTTGATAATATTAACACAATATATAATAATAACACAAGCAATCAATTTTCATTTATTTATATAAATATTTAGCCTATTTGCGGAATACCAATAAATTGTGTCTAACGGTTTGCAAAACTAGCAGGAAACTTTAGCTTAAACACAATAAAAATTTTATTTGAATTGCGACGGAAACTCTTAAAAAGGAAAAATTGACTAACCAAGTTGCATTAGTTAGTATATAACTGAAAATTGTGTGTAGTGTGGTGTGCGGCAGGATAGCTCAGTGGTTAGAGCACCAGATTCCGAAGCAGACGTGCCCAGGTTCGTATCCTGTCCGCGGCAAATTCTGGCCAGTACTTGATGAGTTCCCAATAAGGACGTAACCGGTCTACTGGATGAATTGCCTTTTCTACACTATACAATTCTTAGTTTATACTGACATATGTAAGTAATTAATGGGTCAGGTGTTTATATCAAGACCGCAACCTTGATTATAATAACTCTTAAAACGGTTTCTTTAGCAAAACAGGTATTTCGTTCTATATATGTATGTGTTCTATATGATGTGATGGGAAAATTTAAATTCCTGACACTGGTTGCCATACCTCTGTGTATTTGAACCCAGCAACGGCATTTACTATTTTTGGCGTCCAGTAATCTGAGAATAATTGAATTCAAAGTTCATTTTTACTGAACAGTATAAGAAGCTTGATAGGTCACTGAATTCAGTTTGATTTACGCCAACTAGCATAGACACTCGCACACTCTCACTTTCCTAGCAAACAAACATACACATGCACATCCACCCACAAACTAGCCTGTATATATATATATATATATATATATATATATATATATATATATATATATATATTTGAATAAAAAGGTAAATCTAATCGGGTGAACTATACAATACGAAAGATGGATTTCCCCTGGAAAATTTTTGGATCATTTCTAAAGACATTCAGTTCAGGCGATGTTAATGATTAATTATCAATTTCACCTATTAATGACAAATGTGCAACCTTTTACTTTTTTTGTCGATCAATCAATCGTTCAGCCGATCAACCTATAAATAAATCGTTTCGGCTCAGTCAGTCGATTAATGTCCTATTTGATATTGTGGTCACGCGATTGTTAAATATTTAAATTTTAAAAAAAATATTCAAACAGTGAACAGATGAAGTTTAAATTCGCTAGTGTAACCAACTGAGCAACAAGCCTCGTGTTACCATGGTGATATTCAAATCCAGAGCATTTTAGGGGTTAAACTAAAAAGGGTCAACACATGATTTACGTGTCTCTATTTCTGAAAATAATGTGAGCACAACACAAGTATATATTAAATTATAGTTCAACCGGTGGATAATGAATGCGATTATATATATATATATATATATATATATATATATATATATATATATATATATATATATATATATATTGATAGTTTCTAATTTCACCATTTTTAAAATGTAAGAACAAAACAACGTACTCCATGGAATCCAGAACAATGGCTGTAGATACTGGTAGAAATAAGATTTATTAATAAATGTTATTCCATGGAGTACGTTGTTTTGTTCTTATATATATATATATGTGTGTGTGTATATATAATTTAAGTAAAATGACTGGATTTTCATTATATATATGTCGCCAGTATAAACTAAACGTTTCACAAGGTTGCAATTTCATTTCGTCAACTAAACCGGTTACATCCATCTAGGGATCTCGTCAAATTCTTGTCAGACATTGCTGCGATTGGAGCTCGCACCGGGCATACTTGCATCTGAGTTTAGCCCTCTTACCATTGCGCCACCACTGCCGCTTTTTACACACAATTTTCAGTCATATACAAATTTATATTTTAGTTAGGCTTTCCTTTTGGTTGAAACTATTTGGGCTCTCGTAAGGCCTGAAGCTCTAACAGGCCACCAACGAGCTGCCTTTATAGAACAGGCGCCACCCCGCTGTCGGGCATTATAGTGAGTTCATGCTTAATGATAGGATTTTGATTATATCTTTGTTGTCTGTATAAACTAAACATCTCACAAAGCAGCAAAGGCATTTCTTCAAGTAGACCGAATTCGCCGGTAAGCACGAAACGAGCGTACACATGCTGAATTTGATTTATCCTTATAGTCTTATTTGAAATAATTTGTTACTTGATGCACAACACCTATTACACAATTTTATATCTATCAGATCTCTGTATGTATTTAATTGAATGATGTAATGATTAACACGAAATATGCTAAATAATATTGATCATGTACCGAATCGGCAACAATAGTGTTGGTACCATGTACATTTTCGGTGCCATAAAGTTGATATCGGGTACTGATACAATAGCCATAGTGTTGGTACCCTTTACACACATGGTAAATATATTATATATAGTGTGTTGGCTTTGAAGTTGCATTGTCAAAGACTGTATGAAGTAAGCTTCAGTACTGCAGGTTTAATCATTCGTATAGGAGATTGTTCCGTCCAATATTCTCACATTCATCACCAAAATATATATCGGGTATAGGGCATAATACCGGCTCCTATTGATGAGTAGCCAGTAAGCTCGAAACGAATGTGCACATGAGATTATATTTTAAGTTTATGTTGACTTTGGTCTAACTTTCTGGTCCTGCTTGAACTCATTTGATAAATAGTCTTTGCTACCTTGTATCATGTTTAGTTTATACTGGAAAGATATGATCGAAAGCATTCCATTAAATTTTAATTCAATATAACTCATGCAGGTGGCGAGATGCCTGGTCTGCAATGACAGGTCGGGGATGGCTAATTGCTACTTGGTTTGTTAAAATATGCCAAGTATTATTATAATCAAGGTTGCGGTCTTGATATAAACACCTGACCCATTAATTACTTACATATGTCAGTATAAACTAAGAATTGTATAGTGTAGAAAAGGCAATTCATCCAGTAGACCGGTTTCGTCCTTATTGGGAACTCATCAAGTACTGGCCAGAATTTGCCGCGGACAGGATACGAACCTGGGCACGTCTGCTTCGGAATCTGGTGCTCTAACCACTGAGCTATCCTGCCGCACACTACACTACACACAATTTTCAGTTATATACTAACTAATGTAACTTGGTTAGTCAATTTTTCCTTTAGGTGGAGCTCATATGGCATCCATTTAGACCCAAAGTTCCAACTAACCTTGCCCAATCTGTCATTACTGAACAGACACCACATTACATGGGGAAGTGGTATTGAAATGAACATTTATATAATTAAACGAACATTGGTTGCGCGGGTGGTGATAACAATTATTATAATCAAGGTTGCGGTCTTGATATAAACACCTGACCCATTAATTACTTACATATGTCAGTATAAACTAAGAATTGTATAGTGTAGAAAAGGCAATTCATCCAGTAGACCGGTTTCGTCCTTATTGGGAACTCATCAAGTACTGGCCAGAATTTGCCGCGGACAGGATACGAACCTGGGCACGTCTGCTTCGGAATCTGGTGCTCTAACCACTGAGCTATCCTGCCGCACACTACACTACACACAATTTTCAGTTATATACTAACTAATGTAACTTGGTTAGTCAATTTTTCCTTTAGGTGGAGCTCATATGGCATCCATTTAGACCCAAAGTTCCAACTAACCTTGCCCAATCTGTCATTACTGAACAGACACCACATTACATGGGGAAGTGGTATTGAAATGAACATTTATATAATTAAACGAACATTGGTTGCGCGGGTGGTGATAACAATTATTATAATCAAGGTTGCGGTCTTGATATAAACACCTGACCCATTAATTACTTACATATGTCAGTATAAACTAAGAATTGTATAGTGTAGAAAAGGCAATTCATCCAGTAGACCGGTTTCGTCCTTATTGGGAACTCATCAAGTACTGGCCAGAATTTGCCGCGGACAGGATACGAACCTGGGCACGTCTGCTTCGGAATCTGGTGCTCTAACCACTGAGCTATCCTGCCGCACACTACACTACACACAATTTTCAGTTATATACTAACTAATGTAACTTGGTTAGTCAATTTTTCCTTTAGGTGGAGCTCATATGGCATCCATTTAGACCCAAAGTTCCAACTAACCTTGCCCAATCTGTCATTACTGAACAGACACCACATTACATGGGGAAGTGGTATTGAAATGAACATTTATATAATTAAACGAACATTGGTTGCGCGGGTGGTGATAACAATTATTATAATCAAGGTTGCGGTCTTGATATAAACACCTGACCCATTAATTACTTACATATGTCAGTATAAACTAAGAATTGTATAGTGTAGAAAAGGCAATTCATCCAGTAGACCGGTTTCGTCCTTATTGGGAACTCATCAAGTACTGGCCAGAATTTGCCGCGGACAGGATACGAACCTGGGCACGTCTGCTTCGGAATCTGGTGCTCTAACCACTGAGCTATCCTGCCGCACACTACACTACACACAATTTTCAGTTATATACTAACTAATGTAACTTGGTTAGTCAATTTTTCCTTTAGGTGGAGCTCATATGGCATCCATTTAGACCCAAAGTTCCAACTAACCTTGCCCAATCTGTCATTACTGAACAGACACCACATTACATGGGGAAGTGGTATTGAAATGAACATTTATATAATTAAACGAACATTGGTTGCGCGGGTGGTGATAACAATTATTATAATCAAGGTTGCGGTCTTTATTGTAAGTAATTAATGGGTCAGGTGTTTATATCAAGACCGCAACCTTGATTATAATAATTGTTATCACCACCCGCGCAACCAATGTTCGTTTAATTATATAAATGTTCATTTCAATACCACTTCCCCATGTAATGTGGTGTCTGTTCAGTAATGACAGATTGGGCATGGTTAGTTGGAACTTTGGGTCTAAATGGATGCCATATGAGCTCCACCTAAAGGAAAAATTGACTAACCAAGTTACATTAGTTAGTATATAACTGAAAATTGTGTGTAGTGTAGTGTGCGGCAGGATAGCTCAGTGGTTAGAGCACCAGATTCCGAAGCAGACGTGCCCAGGTTCGTATCCTGTCCGCGGCAAATTCTGGCCAGTACTTGATGAGTTCCCAATAAGGACGAAACCGGTCTACTGGATGAATTGCCTTTTCTACACTATACAATTCTTAGTTTATACTGACATATGTAAGTAATTAATGGGTCAGGTGTTTATATCAAGACCGCAACCTTGATTATAATAATTGTTATCACCACCCGCGCAACCAATGTTCGTTTAATTATATGCCAAGTATGTTCAACACAACTAATATCCGATAAACTAATTCGTCTTGAAAGGTGGGCTGAACACTTCAAAGATCTGTTTTCTTGGGCACCTGTGTCAGTTCCAATTCCCGAAATTATGTCGAAACAACGTATCAATAGTGTGAAATGTTAATCTCGAAGTACCATCAAATGCAATTCTATCTCTTCAACGTCGTAAAACCGCAGGTTCTGATTATTTGCTTCCGGGATTATTTGGGGATGGTGGCGATATAACAACGGGAGATTTTACGAACCTTTTTCATACTATATGGAATAAGGAGACTGTACTACTTGATTGTAATGAGTCGAACATCTTTCAAACTAATAATTGTATAGTGTGGGAAAAAAATTTATTTCAAGTTCGTAAACTTGATCAAGTGTAATTGCTATCACCGCCCCCGTTATCCATGTTCGTTCAATTTAATGCAGATTTTCTATCCAAAATTTACATAATAGTCTTTATAAGTATTTTGTAGTTCTTTGTTTCAGTTCAAAAAGTCACCGCTTCAAATTGACAATTAATGTAACAGGAGTATGTTTTTCAAAAGTTTTATAGTGGTTTAATGTAATCAGGGTTGCGAACTTGATATAAACATCTTACCCATTAAGTTCACCCTGCCGTAGCATGTCTCAGTGGTTAGAGCACAAGATTCCGAAGCAGACGTGCCAATGTTCGTTTTATTATGGCGATTATTTCATAATTTCCATAAAATAAAATATGTCATATTGCACTGGCTACAGGGAAGAATGCATTTTGACACACTTCTCCTTTCTTGAATGATCCTAAGTGTAGAAATTTTCGCGGTCAAAAATCAATGTTTAAATTCATTTTAGATACAAACATGTTTAGCGTTTATTACGCAAACTGATCTCATAAAAATCATTTCTCTTCTAGAATAAATTTTTAATGAATTTGTGCCTCGACATGTGAAATTCTCGCTCCCTTTTCGCTGTGAAACATGTATGCAGCTATTACAAAGTAATTTCGCTTGCCCTGCAAATATAATATGTGTATAAAATACCAGATACTGACTGCGATAGTGGTGATAAAACTTCATTATAACGAGTTTTAGAGCTTGATATCAACATCAATCTCACTGTATCCAAAAAGGCACACAATAACAAAACCACTGTCTTTCATACGTACTGATGCGTTTCACCCTTCCATGATTATCAACTTAGAACAACAGAAAACTGACAAACGAGGATCAAACCACATTACATATATAAGATAATACAATTAAACTATAATTGATTGCACGTGTTGTGTTAAAAATACTTTAAATCGAGTGTGCGAGATTGAAGCAAAAAACCCAATCCCATTGTATTTAACCAGTCGTCGAACAACATAACAACTGGTGGTAGTTTTGTTATGTTGTTCGACGACTGGTTAAATAAAATGGGATTGGTGTTTACTTCAAGCTCACAATATTGATTTATAGAATATATCAGATAAGAAAAATTAGTTTTTCAACTTTTTCTTAAAGGGATAACAACCACCGAGTTAACTGTCCAGTTGTTAAACGCGTCAGTGCATATGAATAGTTTTATATTTACCATTATTTGCGACTGATTAAATACAATGGAATAAGTACTCATATGAATCTCGCAAACAAACTTTATTGTTCATAGGATTATAATTAAATTTTATTAAAATGAAATTAAACACCGAGGAAGATACACATTCCCGAAGCTACATGAATAACGTCGTAGAATCATAGCATAGCTTTTAATGCATATAGCAGTTTGCTTTTTAATCAAGGTTACAAACTAGAAATAAACACCTGACTCTTAATGTACATACATTTGTCTGTATATACTTGGTATTGTGTAGTCTGGAATAGGCAATTCATCCTGTAGAACGGTTTCGTCCTTATTGGGAGTTTGGGTACGTCTGCTTCGGAATCTGATGCTCTAACCACTGAGCCATTCTGCCGAACATTACGCATAATTTTCAATTATATAATAATTAAAATGACTTGATTAGGCTTTCCTTTAGGTAGAGCTCATATAACATCCATTCAGCCCTGAAGTTCTAAATAACCAATCTCTCATTATCGAACAGATACCACGTTAGTTCAGTTGTGAACAGAAAGATAAGCCAAAAACAGCATGAACGGAAAATATAATCGCACATTCTTCACCCAAATATAATGTTGTTAAAGAGCGTAATACCGGCTCCTACTGATGAGTCGCCAGTAACCTCGAAACAAATGTGCATGAGATTGTACTTTCCGTTCATGCTGCCTTTGGTTTATCCTTCGGGTCACAACTGAATTAATTTGTTACTAGGTTCGCAACACCTAATGCATACCTGCATATATATTAGTTCTTCGCAACTGTTAGATACCATGTTACATGGGAAAGTTGTATTGAAATCAACATTTATATAATTAAACGAACATTGGTTGCGCGGGCGGTGATAGCAATTACCATTTAATCAAGGTAGCCAACTAGATATGAACATCTGATGCATTGTGTACATATATTTGTCAGTATAAACTATATATTTTCTAGTGTGTAAAAGGCAATTCGTCCAGTACACCGGTTTTGTCCTTATTGGGAATTTAATTACTAATCTAATGTTGAGGGAAAAAGTTATTCTGAGATGCAAATTGTTAAAATTATCAAATAGTTCAAACAAATGTCTTTTTCTTCCACAATAAGGGATGAATCATTGATATAAATTGAATTGCAACTAAGTTACATTAGTTAGTATATAACTGAAAATTTTGTGTAGTGTGCGGCAGGGTAGCGCAGTGGCTAATTCACCAGATTCCAAAGCAGTCTAGCCCAGATTCGAGCCCCGACAGCGGCAAATTCTAGACAGTACATGATGAGTTCCCTGTTATGATGGAAATGGTCTACTGGATGAATTGCCTTTTCCACACTATACAATACCTAGTTTATACTGACAAATGTATGTACATAATGGGTCAGGTGTTTATATCAAGTTCGCAACCTTGATTACAATGTAAACTGATATATGCATTAAAAGCTATGCTTGCAGATATAATTCCGTAAGTGCTTCAGTCTATGAACAACTTCGTTTTGAATTCTATAAGTTTCATAAATTGAGGATAATCGCACTCTCGAAACCAAATCCTGTTCAGTTTATAATTTAAATCTTTGTTTATCACAAGAATATCCAGCATTCAGTTTTTTCGAGCTGAGTCAATCGCAACAACAACATTATCATTAACTTTGTCAAAATTAATAGTGTTTCTCCTATTTATGGGTTAGTCAGTTTCTCTAAAGAAATGAAGGTGAAGGATGACTGGTTACGCCATTTCTATTCCTAGTTACCCTTCTGTAAAATCATTTCTAAAGTTAAGATACCCGTGTAATGATGAAATTTTTCTATTCCTGCGGGATGCATTCTTTGTAGATGTAACAAATCTATGATTCTAGGACGTTATGCATGTAGCGTCTAGAATGTGTATTTTCCTCCAAGTTTGATTTCACTTTAAAAAACATTAAATCTAATCCTATGAACAATAAAGTTTGTTTGTGAGCTTCGTACGAACACTAGTTTGTTTGTATTTAATCAATCACAGAACATGGTAAATATACAATAATTCACATGCACTGACGCGTTTAAAAACCTGGGCAGTTAACTCGATGTTTGTTATCATTTGAAGTGAGAGCTTAAAGATTAATTTTACTTATCTGGTATATGTACTGTGGTTTTATCCTCTTCTGTCAGTTTGCTGTCGTGCTCACATGATAATCATGGAAGGACGAAACGCGTCAGAATGTATGACAGACGATGGTTTTGTTATTGTGGGCCTTATTAGAAACACTGAGATTGATGTTGATATCAAGATCTAAACTTGTTATAAGGAATTGTTATCGCAATCAGAATCTTGTTTTTTATTTCCAAAAATTAGAAAGGCAAGCTGAATTACTATTTAATAGCTGCATACATTATTCGCAGCGAAAAGGAAGCGAGAATTGCATATGTCGAGGCACAAACGCAGATGCACATGTATATAAAAGCATTCCAGAAAAGAAATGATTTATTTGAGATCGGGTTGTGTAATAAACTCTGAACATGTTTGTGTCTACAATGAATTTAAATAATGATTTTTTACCACGAAATTTCTACACTTAAGATCTTTCAAGAAAAGAGAAGGGTGTCAAAATACATTCTTCCCTGTAGCCAGTGCAATAAAACATTTTTTTCATGGCAATTTATAAATATCAAATAATTTCTATAATAAAACGAACATTGTTTGCGCGGGCGGTAGTAATAATTACATTTTAATCATGGTCGCAAATATAATATAAATACCTGACCCATTAAGTACATATATTTGTCAGTATTAACTAAGATTTATAAAGTGTAGAAGAAGCACTTCATTCAATAGACCAGTTTTGTCCTTATTGGGAACTCGTCACGTACTGGCCAGAATTTTCCTCGGACAGGGCTTGATCCTGGGAACGTCTGCGCAATTATCAGTTATATATTAGCTAAAGTAACTTGATTAGTATTTTTTCTTTTAGGTGGAGCACAAATGGCATCCATTTAGACCCAAATTTCCATCTAATCATCCACAATCTGTTATTAATGAACAGATATCGCATCAGACGAGGAAGTGGTATTGAAATGAATATTTATATAATAAAACGAACATTGGTTGCGCGGGCATGGTATACTTAATGGGTCAGATTTATGTTTTAAGTTCACAAACTTGATTATATTAAACTGCAATAATACTTTTGAAATACATACTCCTGTTACATTAATTGTTTATTCCAATTTCGTGTCCCATGATGGCTCCTCATTAAAAGAAATGGTTTGAAAGCTGTGTTTGAAAATTTTTTTGCGAATTTATTTGCCAGGATTGATTTTACATATAGAAAAACGTGTGAGGGCCTTATTTTTCACATTGTACTTCTAAGCTTATCTTAAATAGAAGTTTGTCTCAGCGTAAAAAAAACAATCTTTCATTGTCCAACATCAGCATGAATTAAATCGAGTAGGTGATGTGCATTCTACCGCACATAGATTTGAAATATTTAACAGTAATAAATTTGGACAGGTAAATCAATTGATTTGCAGCGTCCAAATTCATGATATTCTGTTATAAATTTGATGCTGGCAATATAATTTAAAAGGATTTTTAGCGTTCCAGTTTATTATTCTAGTGGTAATTGATTCTGGAGCAGCTCTTTGAAAATAATGATTCATGTAGACATTTTGTTATTGATTTTAATTTAGCAAACCGAATGTGGTCTGCAATCAACATCAATAAATTTCTCCTGATGGCTTTTTTAAGTAGCATGATTTAAATTGATCTAATCTATCCATGGCCAGGTCTTATAATAATATATTTATTTTTAGTCCATGCTTATTTTAGTTGTTATTTCAGTTTTTGTTCTAAATTAAAGATAGTAATTTAATCAAATTGAACAAATGACCAAACTAATTTTTTCCTATATTACATATATTTTGCTTTCTACTAAAATAAAGATCATATATCCATTTATATATTTAAATATACCAATTTATATATAAACATTAGTAAAGATTAATTTCTATATAGTTACAAAATATTTCGCGTAATATTCGCAATTCTTGCGGTGTCCTGGCTAAATTTTGCAAAAAGATCATGATTATTTTTCGCGAATTATTGTTAAATATTTTTAAATCTGACAATATTTAAGCATAAATTAGACTCATACAAGAACAGCTCTGGAATTCATAAGTAGATATTTTTTTGACAATAAATAATTAATTATATAAAATGACGATTTTTACTGTACGTCGTCAAGTGTGTTTAATGAGCGGAATCTGATTACATTTCCTCGATCACACATTGCAGTTTCTTTAACAATTAATGAAATTAAAGTCTTATATGACATGATGGCGCTAATTAATGCTTACTCAACTATATGATTGATGGCAGAATACGTCAAAAAATGATGAACGTCAAAATTTAAATAGAGACAACATTAATCTTATTATACCTTTAATTTGGTGAAAGGAAACTATAAATATGAGAGAACAAATTGTAGAAATTACATTCGCCATTTCATTTTAGGTAACTGAACTTTTGGAAATTCGTCAGGATAACAATAATGGCCAATAATTTTAATTTATTTACGGCATTGATTGTCTTGGTTGTAGCTGCGCTTTGGATTTCCGAGGGTGTGTGTTATTTACTGCCTTTAACAAAACGCACTTTGATTTCGAACAGAAAGTATATTCTATGTGCAAAATAATGCCATATTTGTTTATTTGTGGCCTTAAGTCTTCAGCAGCATAAATTTTCTTACCAAATTCTCACGGATTTTTAAAAAATTTATTGAGTGTAGATTTTTTCCTAGTGTTTAGAGAGGAAATTACCAAATTTAGATTAGAAATAAACCCTGCTCTTATATTGACTCAAAGATATCAGAGCAAGTAAAGAAGAAGGCAATTGACGATGCTACTTTTATTAAACCGAACCAAAGTTTACGTCATGATAAGCATAGTATACTTCGGAAAGACTGTACAGGATCTTGGCTGAGCCATCTGAATGGCTCCAACATGAAAGGCGATATAAATTTAATTTGCAAGTATAAGAAAAGCGTCATATTCGAAACTCTATTTTTCCAATTTCACGAAATACTGGGGAATATATCTAATCGACGATGGCAGACAAATGCTTAATATTACACCGTTAACTAGTCATGGGCTCCATTTCTGTGTCATGAAAGTAAATTGCAACGAGTGATCAAAGTATGCGCATATAACTTCCAGTTAAAATAGAAATAACTTAATAATATTTAATAACCGCGAATATTCATTGATATATAACAGGTTTTTAAAAATGTATTAATTTATGATAAGGAAAATATTCGTTATGCAATTTTCTCTCATTGAACTCGCATAAAGTTTCACTAGGTTATGTCAAAACAGCAAGTATTATTCTCCAGAAAAAACTCCGAATTATAGTGTTCTCGATTTAACCGTTGCATTTATGTGCCAAATAAATTCAACTACTTATACAATTTAATTGCTAATCATAAAAAATTATTTAAAACGCTGAAACATACCTCCTATGGTTATGCATCAGTTAAGAAGAGATTATTTCTAAATAAGAATGCATTTTATAATATGTGTGTTCTCGATAGTGACTAAGCATAGGATAAAATAACATAATTATCTCATCCATTTGTCCGGTTTCATCACTTTAGGCACTCATGTATATCAGTTTAAATTTGCAATACCAGTTGCGCAAACCATCTACTTAAACACAGAAACCACGAATGGTGCTTAATTTTCAGTTTTACATCAACTTAAATGTATTTATAAATTATGTGAGAAGTATTGGATTCTATTTCATTGTGTGTTCTGCCATATAGCGAAATTGCTTGTAGGATAGTTAATCTTGAAGTACATATATCGTGTATTATCAGATATAATTTATTCAGACATTCATAAATGTCAAATAGTACTGTAGCTCCGTCTCATCAAATGGCATACTGTAAAATTTAATCACAGAAATTAATTTCGTTCAAGCAGAATGTTTTTTTCAAATTAAGGTACACAAAATATACGCAAATCAATAAAATATGTTCAAAAAAGGAGGGAAAACGTAACGAAGCACAGTATTAGATACAAAAGGGAACTACCCAGGGTAATGACATTGCATGAACAAATTCTTTTCATCTGCATAGTTCAGGCAAATTTCGATTGATTATACTATCCTCAAAATAGTGGAACATACTCACGTATCTAGCTTTAATTAGAATTGGAAGTCTTTTTTTCAGCTTGTGATTTATAAAATACAGAACAATGCTTATATATATATATATATATATATATATATATATATATATATATATATATATATATATATATTATAGTTGGGTTTCGAATGGAAAATGTTTAGCTCATTCCTGTGTTTGTTTGACCAATATTCATTGATCTGCCTGGTGGTAGTAACAAATATGTTGCTTTGGCGTCACTAGTACAACAAACACGAGAAAGCGGGCTTTCGTATTGTGGGCTATTTCGTGGACAAATGGTTTTTCCCAGTATGTCGTCATTCATGGTGCAACGTTAATGAGGTTAAATCTTTCTTCCTGGAAGCAGTGCATTGTTTGTAGATTTCCCTGAAAATCGCCCATTTCCTTGTTCAAATTCATTGATGCATGTCTAATGGATTTTCGCATTTGCCCAGATACATGAAAATGATTGTTGGTCTAAGTGTTTCATGGCCAGTTGAGTTTAACATGATGTTCGTGGAGCATTTGAATGTTAAGGGCGAGTTCATTTTGATTAAAATAAAGTGATTAGTGTATTTATGATAATTTTACAACCTTTAATTTGTGTAGAAATATGAAACATATTAAATTTATTTTGATCTCTGTTCAAATTATATGCATCGAATTGGCTGATTTTCCTGACGATGCCAGCTAATTCTAATTAATTTATGCAGGATATTTTTTTAAATTTATGTTGAACAAAAGCAGCCTATTTATCAATCTAGCAAGCTGAATCAGGATAGTCTAACCTTAAAACACAATCGAAGATTAATTTTGCTACCCCAAAAACTTTCCAAATAGACGAAAACCTGGAGCAGTTTGTAGATGTAAATATTAGAAAACGTCTGATTCATGTTCCAGAGTATTTCAACAAAACTGGTTTCCTAAAATTGGCATTTAGAGAAACCTACTAGACGCAAAAAATTAAAGATGGTTAAATTGAATTACGAGGGAAAATTTACTTAATTTGTATACAATATAATCTTCAGCAAATTCTGAAGCATAATGTTGGATACCAAAATAATTTTGCAAGTCTCTTCAACTCCTTCATAGTGTACAAATCCGTATGCCTGTGCGGAAGCACATGTATTAGATATAGGCGAAGCAATTCACCAAAAGAATCTAACATTATTTACAGACGAAATTGATTTGAAAAAATACGTGGCACCGTCAGGAATTGTGTTCATTTTCAAGAATATATTCGAAATAGGAAACATGGACAATTTAATGTCTGTTATGATTGTACAAAAAACAATATCGGAAAATATTCTGTACATATTTGAAGCCGTTGATGATAAATAATAAGCATGCAGCTTAAACTTTAAGTAGTTAAATTGAAATAATAGTTAATAAGTGCGTTCAAAAATCACACAAAGTTACAACATACATTTAGATTTCAAATTCCAACTAACCATTGCCAATCTGGCTCGGTGGATAGAACAATCGATTCCGGAGCAGATGCGCCCAGTACGAGATGAGTTCTCAATAAGAACGAAACCGGTCTACAGGATTATAGCCTTTCCTACACTAATCAAAACTTGGATTATACTGACAAAAGTATGAAAATAATGGGTCAGATGTTTATATCAGTATCGCAAACTTGATTAATGTAATGGTTATCGGCACCCGCGCAACTAATGTTCACTGAATCAACAATAATGTTCTTCGTTCCATGAAAATCTAACCACCCACTAGATAAGCATCAACAGGCATTCGATCGCATTGGTGAAAAACGGAAGTAAAATCAGCTGCGCAAATGACAGAAACACCAACATTAACAGTGGTAAGCATGAGTACAAGAATAACAGGATCTCATATTTCACTCTGTAATACAATGAGAAAGGTACGCAGAGGCGCACACAGTTACAAAAGCATATGCACTCCCAGCCTAACCCGTTATTAAAAAACCAACACGAAATACAAGCGAAGCTGAAAATCAGACTATTTGCCACCCACTTAATCAAATTGTAACCCAGGATATATATAAACGAAGATTGAAAAGTGTCGTTAAGTTTTCTTGATATAAACCGGTTATATACATATTTATATATATATATATATATATATATATATATATATATATATATATATATATATATATATGATATTGATTATTTCATAAATCTACAAATTGTGTATTTTGCACGACAAAAGAATGATATTTTTATATTTTCATTTTCTTACTGTCTTCATTTTTCGTATATCACGTTCACTTAACACTAACGATAGCAACTGCAAGTCCACTATCAACTTGTCAACTGCCCCAAATGGTCGGTATGTGCAGAGCGAGTTTTCCTCGATTCTATTTTGATGGGAAAAAATGCACACAATTCATTTATGGAGGCTGTGGGGGAAATGCAAACAATTTTCAGACGAAAGCGGAATGCGAGTCAACCTGTCCAGTGCTTTAAAGAGAAATGTAAGTCAAATATCATACCGGAAAAATGTCGTCAAATTTATATCTGGGCATCGTTTTTTTAAAATTCTTGTTCATATTCATTTTGTCTTTAACTAAATGTAAACTAAACGACGTTCTATATGACAGTATTGCATTGGAGGCGACGTTCTTATTCCAAACTTTCACAAACTTGCACCAGTTATATATTCAAATATAGTTTTCACACTTGAAATATATATTAGTTCCGTCTTTTTGAATATTTACGAAATTCTTGATCCTTAAACAGTAATTTGTGTATAAATGTTGACTACCCAAATAAATAACAACAGATTACTCCAGTAATCCTTTTCAAAATTATTCTTGATATTTGTTATTATACGCAACAAAAAATGAATGGGTATTATTAAAGACAGTTGTATTATTTAAATTAGAACGATATATTAGTTTAGCAAGGATTGGCGGTTACAATATTAATTTATGCGTCTTTTCCGCATAACCATAATATTCTTATTTATGCGTGAGCTGCAGTTTAACTCAAGATCGCCTATAGGTAGTTGGGATTGAGACTATGCTGAACTGGCCTCTCCATGTTGAATGACTCGTAGAAGACACTAACAACACTGCAGTGCCACCAGTGAAGTGTATCGAATCATATAAGCACAATATCCGTCAAACCAAATGTAAGGTCCGGTCTCCAGAATTGATGTTTAAATTCGTTAATAAACCTATTTATTCCAAAATTTAGTTTCATCCTAGTTCATTGCACCGTAACCAAAATGTATGCATACTTCTTTGCACCAAAGAAAACATGATCACATTCTCATATACACACGATAAACTTAAGCAAAGTCAGTAAAGCGTGTTTAAAATAATTAGAACATATTTTCGTGCTTAAGATAAGCAACAATTGAAATGAACATAACCAGACACCAAATAATAAATAGCTACAATGAGACACTGGTACAAGTATGTCTTGATTATAAGTTGGGAGCAACCGTGTACAACGAAAAACTGATCAGGGAGGATTTAATAAATATGTATCTATTTGTAATAGGAAATTATACATGTGAAAATTTCATTTATTGCCAATCTATTGCACATCATCTATTGTACAACACATCATCGAAAAATCGCAAGTATGTTCTCCAGACGTAGCATTCAAGGTAATTATTAAATGCAAAAACAAAAGGAACCACATACGAAGCCTTATGGATAAACAAACTGCAGCCGGATTTATGCAAGCAGAAGAAGCACGTACAAGCATTGAGCTTGAACTGAATGTGACGCACGCAATTGATTGATTTCTGTTTTTCACACTCTCTCTATGTTCACATATTTCTATCTTGTTTTGCTTTTCAATTTATATATTAAGATATGTTCATTAGTAGATACTTGACAAGATTATGCGAAAGAAATGCTCCTTGTATCTGATAAAATTTCTTTCTATTTTTGCACGGCGGAAGGGTACAATGAATTTTGATTAAAGCTTGCCTTTCAAAAGCATCATTTAAAAGTCTCGAATACAATGTACATGATAAAGAATACCAGCTGAACAATATATTATTTTTTCAGTTATTTATTTGTCGTGATCTGATGATAACCAAGGAGGTTCAAAAACGTTTTGCACATTAGACTTTCTATTACGTATGGTTTGTAAGATAAACTGGAATTAGTGATTATCACGTGTTCCAAAAAGTAGTATAAATAAAAGTTATCACCAGCATTTACATTAAAGTGTAAGCTGAAAACGTGTTATGCTCATGGCCGAACGCATATTTTGCAGCCAACATTTCCAGTCACATTAAATTTGTAGAAGACTACCAGCGGTGGGAGCCGCATATCTAATTTTCTATGCTTCAAATATGCAAGGAATTTTGATCTTTGCTTGTCAGTTAATCGTGGTGGTCTGATGATAATTATTGAAGGTCAAAACGTGTCAGTACTAATGATTTACTGATGCATTTTGTTCAGTGCGACTGCTTAGATACAAAGCGTGCACACTATAAATTCACATAAAAGTATAAAGAATTTTCCCTTATTTCACAGACTCTCCACATTTATATTATCTATTCTGGTTTTCATATATATATATATATATATATATATTTATTTATTTATATATCTGCAAAAAGAAAAAGAAATTTTATGAGATACGAGAACCGTTTCTTTCGAATATTTTTCTCAAGTATCTACAAATGAATGAAAAATTTAAACATGGAGAGAACGTGAAATAAGCGAACAACCAATCAATTTCCTGCGTCATCTCCAGTTCAAGCTGAACATGCTTATTTTTCTTGCATAAATGCTGCTGAAATTTGTTTATCCATCAAGCTTCGTATGTGGCTAACTCCCTTCTGTTATTGCATTTAGTAATTAAATGAAATGCTACGTCTGGAGAACATACGTTTGAGGTTTCAACGATGTATTGCGCAATTGCAGACGTGTATTCACAATTTGATTTAAAACAGGCGTTTAAGTTGCAATGTTCTATCATTTGAGTTGATTGACAACTTGCGCATGTATTCTGTTAAATAATATTTGATGTCACCATTACCATTTGTTTCTCTTTTATTGCTGCTAACGAAAAGTGTGTGACCTTCAATAACACTCGTAATTTAGTTGCAATAGATGTGCATTTTAATGCTGCTTCATCTTTCTTTGGTGCTATTCGAGAAACTTCAACCCCTTTAGATGGGATGTTCAGGTAGACTGCTTCCTTTTTTGCTAAGAAATACTCTTGACTTCTCTTTTTAATATGTTATTCAATTAACTCTGGGATAACTATTAGAAATAACACTATTTGTTGCTCTAATATTTATTGGTTTTCTTTTGAATCTGAACTAACTATTTTGTTAACTCTTGAAAAACATCCACGAATTTGCGTAGAGTGTGACCTGTCACCGGTGATGGTAACATGTCTTATTCTACCGCGTAAACTATAATAAAAATTGTAACATCAAAAGACACCATAATCTTGTTTTTTCCTTTATCTCTTGAATTCTGTCTACGAACACATAAGAACCGTCAACTAAATAATTTCCCAGTAATTTGCACAAGAGTTCCTGGAGACTGCTTTGTTTTCTAGTAAAAAAAACGTCTGTTTCTTTTGAATTACCCTTTTATTAATTGATTGAATTGTCTAGGATAGCATTAGACATTAGATCGTTTATTGCTTATGTATATTCGTTGTCCTTTGAGTCTGAACTAAACAATCTGTCAATTCTTGAAAACCAGACAGCAACTGTTGATAACTTATAATGAAACGGCACTAAGCTGTTCTAATGGAAATACAGTGCAGACCAGGTTTGCTCCAATCAATTTATCATTAGTATCTTTCTTTTGAAGTACATCTAAGATTTACACAAAAAGAAGCACGTTCAGGTATGTAGCTTGAATTGGAGGTGATGCACGCAATTTATTGGTTGTTCCCTTATTTCACACTCTTCTATGTTTACATATTTTCTATTTTGTTTTGCCTTTTAATTTATATTTAAAGATATGTTCATTTGAATGTTTTTGAAAAGAAGTAACGTTTCCCTTGTCGGATAACATTTATTTTTCTTTTGCACATGGAAAGGGTACTATCTATTTTATAAAGGCTCGCATTGCCAAAGAATATATATACAAAACTATACAAATATATCAAAATATAGTTATATACAAATACTTGAGCAAAAAATGAGAACAAAATATTTCTTTTGTCTGACAAAATTTATTTTTAATTTTGCACATGGTTCTGTTATTATGAATGTAGATTTCCTAATAGGGTTATTTAAATATAATGAGATACAACATACAAAAATATTATTAGAATGCTAAAAGTGAACAATAACCTAATTTGAAAGTGATGTAAAGGTGTTGTGTAGGACTGTTTCAAATCAACTAGCAAATGACGATATATGCTGAAAAATAGTTTTTTAAATTTCTATCCAAGCGCTTATTCCATCAAAAATTCTGTTTGACGGCATTTGCTATCTTTGATGCTGAATTTGTTTAAACTAACAGAGAATTCGTTTTAATCGATCAGAGAGATAAATGAACTACTGAGGAAAATATATTGGCATGACTCTTTTATTTGCAATGAAGAATAGATCAGGAAAATAATGTATCCGTTATGTTTATTAACAATTCAAAATCATATTATTATATTCTCACAATTGTCAAAATGTTTTTAATATTAATAAATTTAATTCTCGCTAAACCTAATTCTCTTCTTAAAATTTCCTGATTTTAGTTTCATTTTACGTGGGCTTCCTGGAAAACAACAGCAGAATTTTACGTTAAATTGATTTTATTCGGAGTGGACTTACAGCCTTCAGATGTCTTCAGAGTGTTTTGCTTATAATGAAATTTTGATTGTCATTTTAACAACTAGTACTCAGAAAAAATTTTAAAATAATTTTGGAATACATCCTACTAAATAAAATTCGTTTCTAATATACGTCGCGATTTTCCAAAAGCCTTTAACTAGTTAACGTTTATTAATATCGATTAATGGTTAACTGCAACAGGAATTCAGGTAGAAATTATTATTTATTCAAATAGCTTCTTGAATAGTCTTATAATTGAAAACTATTAGAAATTGTTTAATGTCATTCTCATGAGCAAATATAAAAGAGAGATTTAATTAGGCACTGGAAGTTTAATTTTGCTGTGTTTTCCTAAGTTACTCCAAATAATGATACTTATATATTTTCGAAAGGGGAGAGAGAGAAAGAAATATGAGAGCGTCTATTAATTAATATGCATTAAATTTGTTCAAGCACTTTGCCTGAACACGTTTTCCGTGCTTTCATCAATCAGGTTAGAATGAATGTAGCGATGTGGTTAAACAGATTACAGCGCGATGTATGCAAGCAGAAAAAGTACGTTCGGGTAATAAGCGAAAACTGGACGGCGGTGCATGTAAATTAATGGACTTTTTTCTATTTCATCTTCGTTCCTAGTCGCAATTGAGCGTTTGATTTATTCTTCGAATGTATCTAATGAATAACTATTCATAACTATTCTGAAAAAAACATCAGTGCCGTGCAAAAAAATGATCGTAATATATATATATATATATATATATATATATATATATATATATATATATATTTGTCTTAAATTTACGCTCGCAAAATATGAATTGTGGAGGAATGAAAAAATATATTCTAAAGATAAGAAAGCATCAAATGACAAATCGAGGCTTGTTTTTCAAAAGAGAAAGGAGCGAAGAAAAAGTAGAATTTAGCAGACGATAAGGTCTAGTCCACCGGAAATGATTTCAAATGGAACATATTCAGGTACAACAGCACCAGGGTACGAAATCGCAGTAAGGTTGTTTTCTATGAAATACATTTCATCATTGGACGACTCGCTGATCAATAAGTAGCGCATTCGGTAATCTTAGTTCATGATTCGCATTAGAGAAGGGCGAAATGTTTCTTGGTTGATTGTGAAATACCATATTAAAAGTGTTTAATGCATTTATATATATACTGTTAGGCGTTAACTAGAATAAATTTAAATTCCTATTCCTAGTTCGAAAATATAGAAAACCAATAAAATTTGCACCAAATAATTTTAAAAGAATATTTACAGAAACTGCAACAATCAGATGTGCAATAATATTTGACTAACACGTCATTTTAAATCAATGTTATCACCATTATACAGAAAACGATCAGTTTATTAAGCAACTTTATTAGGTTTAACGGAGAACAAGAAAAACATTATTGCACACTTCGGAATTCAGAATCCTATTAAACATAATATTTTTCTAGCAAAATCAATACAATAAAAGAAATTATTTAAATCAAGTTTGCGAGCTTGATATAATTACCAATCTCATAAAGGAAGCATTTTTCAGTATAAAATAAACATCGTATAACGTATAACAAGCAATTCATCCATTAGACGGGTTGCATCATATTGGGAAATATCCGCACACAGGGCTGAAATGTTGGCACGCTAATTTCGGTGACTATGACTCTAAACTCAGAGCCACGCTGCTGCAATGAAGATGGTTATCTTTGGTTAATTTATGTCAAAACATTTACTTTTTCTCTTTCTTTATCTTGCATGGATAAAACCGAGAACAATTTTTGTACACAAAATATTTATTTCACGGGGTTTTACATCATTGGCTATGAAAAATGACTCGGCACGAGACCATTCCTGATAATAAGGTAGACAAATGTCCATTATATGTCAGATAACAACTCGAATCCTCCACACTTTAACCTCTCATCTACTGAGGTCACGTACTATCTTTCTGAAGGACATTTTCAAAATGATTCTTCGTCTGGAAGACAAGCGTAGCTTCTCTCCTTCTGCCATTATTGTGTTATCCTCTTCAATTTCGGAATTTGTTACGACGTCTTACTCTGACTTTGAATCTCTAAAATTCAAAGAAGTCAATTTTAAGTTTGAAAAAATTTAACATTCTTTGAGACAAAAGGTCTTTGAGGGAATTATTGTGTATAATCGTCACCTCACCAAAAGGACCTACATAGATTAATTAAAATCAAGCACGTGGCGAAGCCACACGGAGCATCATAATGCCCACTCTTCCAAATCGTTAGACTGCTGCATAGAAACTCTTGTGTACGAGATCGTATTGGTGTTAGTTAGTGCAAATTATCCACAGTTTGCATAGTGCCTTCTATCTGCAAGTGTTTTCTGACTTCCAATCTATTCGGACGCATATTTAATGCAGAATTCCGAAGCACTACAATTCCTAAGTTTCCAGATGAGTTATTAAATATCACGGTGAGAATTTGGTTCCGTTGTCTGCGATTATGCCATATGGCACGCTATTGTGTTGCATCCATTAAAGAAGTATCGCAAAGGAAGTTCCTCAACTATTTTTGAATGAATTATAATAATCTCAAATTGATGAGCGAACCTGCCGAAGATCGTTTCAGCTTCCTGTACATTCCATACTAGGACAAGTAAAATATTTCAAAAAGAACATTTATACACTTACCAAAAGGAAATGAGACGGTATCCATCATGAGCTTCGCGAGCTTAATGACTTTTCTAACTTGACACCGAGGATACACTTTAAGTCAACCTTCTGTTTAGAGTCACGATCAACAAATGTCTAACTAAATGATCGTATTGTGGCCTACCTGTATGGATGTTTATGCTCATTTAGATGCTGTGTGACTGTTGTGATTACTTCCACCTGTAAATATAGTTTTGGTTCAGCCCCATTTGTAGTATGCAGAGAATGAGCCATTATTGAATGGTTTTACAACTGAATTCCACTTTTCCCACCTACATTAATTAGTCTGATTTGTTTGGCATCCGGAAATTACTTGCTGCAACTATGGCAACCCAGCTATTTAAACTGTTGCTAACTCCATTCTATGTGATCAACACAGTGCACATTTCACAAAGTCAATGCTCATACGACTAAACTGAATAAGAATATCACGTGATAATTTGCTCTTCTTTAATTTTGATAAAAACGTATCATTTAAAGTATATGTCCCTAACAGCTAATCAAAAAAACGACAAGATTACAATCTACGATGCTCTGCGCATACGTTATGTATTGAATATAAAAGTTTTTTGAGAATAAAAACATAATCTACCAGTATAATTTCTGTGTAATTGCAAAAAATAGTTGTTTAATTGTCTTGAGCTTAGTGCCTTATAAATATTCAGTACTAGAAAATATGGAACATTTTTATAATGGCTGAAATGCAGAACCAGCCATCAACTTCACAATAAACGTGCTCTATCGTGACATTCAACCCTCCAACTTTCAGAAGTAGAAAAAAAACGAATAATTTCCATGCATCTTGGCTGCAAATCGGACGCTATCTTTATTTCAGATGCATCGATTACCTGTTAAAACTGATTGTTCTAGTCTTAAGAAGCGTAGAATCTATTCTTCGTCATAAAATTTTTTACCCATTCGAAGCTCGGTGGTTCAAATTATATCATCAGTTTTGATTTTACTTTGCCTCCTCATCAAGAAGTTATTTGAAATCGGCTAGTCTTGCCAAGTAGCGTTGGTGATATTCAATCATTCTGGTTAATCTCCTTGATTTTAGAATTGTCCAAAGACTAAAAAACGAAAAATGGGCTGAATCTTGTCTAAATGCTTCTGTCACATAGCGAAAATGCGCGTGCAGACACACACACACGCAAGCAATTCTTCAGCTTATTTGCAATCATACTTACATTTATTTTCCCAATTTACTGTAGAGAAAGTTTAATGGAATCAACAATTTTTTCAATACCCCGCTCATTTTCGGTTCACACCTTAAAGAACACAAGAAAATTTGCGCGGATGTCAGGGCAATTTTTCTGCATAAAGCGTTTTCCTATTCAGCATATATTTTCAATGTGATAACTGTTATATTATAAAATGTTCGTGGATCTGTTTAGTAATCAACTGGTGCTACTTTCGTAGTGTTTTGAGCAGCTATAATATGTATATAATTAGCCAATACAGGATTGCTCAATTTCAACAAAATCGTATGTGACATTTAATTTTAGCCGTATTTTTATTACACAAACATACCCAGCCAAAATGCATCCAAGACGACAATGCATTTCCACTATAGAAAACGAAAAGATTCTTAGGCTGCACACGACACAACCCCCGGGTCGCAATCATGCACATTGGGCCCTTGCTCCTATGGCGTCCTTCTCAGGTTCAGAACTGATAGAAGCTAACGCGATACCTGGATTCGTTTCTCCTAACCTTCTAAATGCATTTCAATTTGACTACAATCTAATTAAGAAAAGTTAATTTTTTCTTATCGTGTTCCTCTGCATCTCTTCAACTGATTACTCACGGAGCAATTCTTAAACAACTTATAGCATTTAGTTAAATTTAAGTTAAAATTTAACTTAGACAACTAAGATTCCAATACATTTATAAAAAACGGAGATAACCCCAATATTGATTTAAATGCCTATACACAATAGCTCTGACGACAAAGGTGGGAATCAAGTCTTTTAATAAGATTAGATACAATAATAGGCAAAAATAAAACTTTATCCGCTTAATAATAATTTATAATTTGTCAAGAAAATGTATGAAATGCAAGACATACACAATAAAGCAATGATAGATTTAGAGGGCTTTGGTAACATTTAATTATATCAAGTTTGCGAACTAGATATAAGTACAAATCAAATTATATTTACAATTTTTTTCAGTATAAACTAAGCTTTTTAGAATGAAGCAAAGGCTTATCATACAGTAGACCGGTTTCGTTCTTATTTGAGGCATTTCACGTAGAATTTGCCCTGAACGGGGCTCTGACTGAATCACATTTGATTCGAAGTCTCTAATTCTATAGACCGCACCAGCTTGCTATATAATAAATTATGTATTATATTTGGTTAGCCTTTTATTCAGGTGAAGCTAATATGGTATTGCATTAGAGTCGCAGACTCTAAAGCAATGTGCAACAGTTCAAGTTACATTCGCGATAAAATACTTGACAGTACATGAAGAGTTCTCAATAAGGATGAGATCGGTCTACTTTATGAACTGTCTCTGTTAAATTATACAATGCTAGGTTTATACCGACATATATATATATATATATATATATATATATATATATCAGTTTGGTGCTCATATCAAATAACCAAAATTGTTTTGAATAATTGTTATCACTGCCCACGCAAGCAACAATCATTTATCTATATAAAATTCTAACTCATTATCACTATCCTGATAACATATATTCTCTTCTATGTAGACAGATAAGTGTGGCTAGTTGGTACCTCAACTATATAGAGATATCATATGGTCTCTAAATGAAGGAAGGTCCAACCTAATTATAACTGAGCATACAATATATACTTATGAGTAATTTCTGATAGAGTGTCGCGGTGGATAGAGTAAAATACTACGAAGTGGACGTGCCCAGGTTCTAGACTTGTCCACTGCAAACTTCTGATCAGTACGTGAAAATTTATTATTAAGGACGAGACAGGTCTATTGGATGAATTGTATTTTCTACATTGTACAATGATTAGTTTACACTGACAGATATATTTTAATGAGATTAGTGCTTTTATCATTGTCGTAATCTTGCTATAATTGTTTGAAATATGTGGTTTGAAATCTTGTTTTACCGTCTACTTTCTGACGAATTTCATCATAAATATTAAATTCAGCCAATCTCTTGGTAGTAAGCGTGAGATAACAAGCGCAACCTATGAAAGTCCATTTGTAAAAATTGGCTCTGGGCCACCATATCAACATCTGATCTTTGGTATGTGATGTCGACGATTGGGCCACGCGTGCTATTAACACCAATTCAGCATGGCTGTTAATCTAAATTTCGTTGGTATCCTTTTCAGACGCATTCCTAGAGAGAATTTACATGGTTGACTTATTGTTGTTTTACTGCACTATCGCATATGATGTTCCACTCTTGGACAGCCCCTCATTTCTTGACAATTTTTTATATTGGTTTATAGGTGTAATGTCGGATCCCACTTGGAAATCAATTCTAAGCAGGTGATGCAGATGTATGCTAGGTAATAAATTTAGGTTATGGAGACTTTGGTGTATCGTATGATTTTATTTATCCCATTCTTTTAACAACACAGCAAATCTACAGTCAGACACACGTTCTGACGCGTTTTGAACTTCCATGATCATCATAAGAGAATAACGGTAAACTGACTATCGCAGAACAAACTGCAATGAATATATGTGGAAACAAAATTGGATATGCGGATCTCATCTCTAATAGTCTTGCATGCAGTAGACAATCTGCCGTCTTACTCTGATGCTGATCACGGAAGTTCGAAACGCGTCATTGCGTGAGACTGACGGTAGATTTGCTATGGTGCTTGACGACTGGTTACATATAATGGGATAGGTGTTTACTTCAAGATCGCGAACTCAATTTAAAATGGTGTTACCACCAATTGCGCAAACAATGATTGTTTAATTGTATTACATTAAATGAGCTCTTGCATTAGGACTGCACGCTGAAGAACACATATTAAATTGCAGGCGACAGACTAATTTTCTGGAGCCTAGTCAGTTTACATTACTTTTCTGACAATGTAATGAAGGGCCGTAACGCTGCGCTCGTTTTGTTGGTGACAGGAATCAAAATTCTCTGGAGATGGCCGTTTTACATGACTCGCCGTCAAAATTGATGTAATGTTAATCAGATTTAATGCGAACATGCGGACGATGTATTAATCTCATGTCTTGAATTGGTTCTGATGTAGTTCCTGTCATGCCACTTTGCTCTTTGGGCTCTGACTTAGTTATTGACATTTTACATAACGCCAGACCTTTTTCTTGTTAATTATCACAACCTGTTCACATTGCTGTCCCATTCAGGAACACCAATGCAGGCCTAAATTGATCAATGGACACAGGTTAATTATTTCCACATCAGAACGACTCAGATTGTGGTATTCATAAAATATCGGGCGTTGACAGTCTGAATGAAGCCAAATTTTATTAATTCACCTCTCTATGAATATTATGTGCAATGATATCCGAATCATCTAGCTTGAAATTGGTAAATTGTTCGAGGTACGTTCATGTCTATAATGTAAGTTCTTTGTCTGTTTATTGTTTCGTCTGGATATTTATTCTAGCGAAATTCTGGTATTTTGATTGAATATTGAATTTAAGGCAATGTAAGAAAAACAATAAGCCACCGCATTATCGTTGCCTTCCACATGACTGACGTTAAAATTGAACTTACTGAGACGTATCTTTTGGCGAATTACTCTTTGCGGATAATTTTCTGATTTTTTTTCCAAGTCCTCTTACAATGGTGCGTTGTAGATCGTTACTTCAAAAAGATTTCACAGAAGATATCGTTCAAAGTAGAGGCAGGAGCCATGCAAGGCTATCAATTCTCTTTCCATTGCCAAATAATATTTTACGGCTTTTAGCTCTCTGTGGTTACGTCATTGTCGGAATATAAAACCTGTTATAATGACACATGCCACGAAAGCGACACAATTTGTTCTTATTCGTCAGCGCAATAAACTTTCTAATGACCTCGACTTTGTATTCTAGAGTAATTAAAATGCCATTTCAAATCGAGTACTAAGGGAATTTTAGTTGTTTTTTGCCAATACGCATTTCCTCATGTATAACACGATACAAAATTGTTAAAAACGTGCAATGCTCTCTTTGATATCCGTTAAATGCTGCTCCAAATCATCCGAGGCTATTAACACATCATCGAAGTAAGAAAAAGTATCTGGAAGTTGCCCTAAAACTTCCTTTGTGAATCTTAGAATTGTCTATTGATGCATTGCACGGAAAAAATTTAAAAAAAAACACAAATGGTGTTATGACTTAGGATAAGGTAATTTCAACCAATTCCGTTGGGCAATTTCATCAATAATACTTTTAGCGTCATGTAGCGGACAGTTCAATCGGTGGAGCATAGAATCCTTAATCCCAGGATTGTGGGGTTGATCGCGTCCTCGAGCTGACGCGAGTTGGACTTAGTCGACTTCTAGTCTTAGAGATGTCTTTTCAACTGTGCATGTGATTACGCCATCATCGGATTAAAGAACCTGTTATAGTCACAAATGTCAAAAAAGCGACGCTATTTTTTTTGTTTCTTTGGTGCGGAAAATATTCTAATATGCTTGAAATTTTATTCTAGAGTATTTAGAACGCAATACCCAATCGTGTCCCGTAGGAATTTTTCCAAAATTAACATAACATAATGAATAAAGCACGCAAGGGTCGTTTTTGATATCTGTCAAATACTGCGAGAAATCTTCTGAGGTTATTATCACATCGTCGACGTAAGAATATGTTCGGTGGATGTTTCCGTAAAACATCCTTTATGAATCTCTGAAACGTCTGGGATGCGTTGAACACAGGAAAGTGCATACGCATATATTTAAATAATCCGAAAGTTGTAATGTCAGCTATTTTCGTGATGGATTTTACTTTCCTCGTGAATATCACCGGTATATTAATTTATTGTAAAATTGTCATATTCTAATAATTTTTACTTGATAGATGACATAGTTTTCTGACTATATGCACAAAAAAACGAAAATTCATCAAAAATGATAAATCTGCATATAAAATTTGATTCGTTCTAAGAAGCTGTTTGCCTAAAACAATGGAGAATCCATAATTTTTCGATCAAATGCCATCCTTTCATGCTAGCAAAGTTTAGCGACGAGCATTGGCTATAAAAATTGTATTGAAGCCGTAGATTAAATAAAAATAAACGAAGAAAGTATGTGGACATTTATTGGAGGATATGGGTGGAGGACAAGTATTGGTTCTTTCGTGAAGCTTGAAAGTTTAAAAAAATTACTACAATAATTCCTACTTAGTGGCAAACACCCAATGGAACTGCCGTTTATAAATGAATACTTAAGAAATAATTACGAGCATTTCTTAATAGTTTATTTTTAACTATGTAGCAGTAATACGTACTACAATTTTATTGATGCCATATTTTGTAATAAATATTTCCAATGATTTCAAAGATAACATAAAAAATTGGCTTGCCTACAGATGTTACTCCTTAACTAGAATAATATATTCTTTGTGACTGCAGTTTAATACCATTTCATGAATATATGATGGAAGATGTTTACATTCAGCATTTATTCTTACGAAACATATGAGTCAAAGAACTAGTTCAACAGGGCAGTGGTCGCTAACTAAGTTAATTTCGAATTGGCAGGTGGACTTGAGTTCAATTTTGATGACAATAAAGTTATTTCGGTAAACCTCCTGACATAGCCAAAATTAGACTATTAAAAACATCTTTTACGCATTTGTTGTAAATATATCCGAAATATTCATTCAGAAACGTCAGTTTCACTGAGTGTTTACAACCAGGTATTATTTTTTCGGTTAAATAATTTTTGTAAATTTTAAAGCTTCATGGAAGAACAAGTACTTGTTCTTCACTGGTATTATTCTATTATTATCCACATAGATTTTTGTTTATTTTTTATTTTATCCATGGCTTCAGTACAATCTTTAATGCAGAGGTTTGTCACACAACGTTTGTAGCATGAAGTATTGGCTTTTGATCTAAAGATTATGGTTCGTCCTTTTTTTTACTCAAACAGCTTCTGACGTCGAATCAATTTTAAATGCAGATTTATCATTTGGATAATTTCTGTTTTTGTACATATTGTCAGGAAACTATGTCATCTATCAGGTAGAAATTCGTAGAATTTAGCATAAATGTATATAAACGTATGCTTTTTCGGCTGTGCAAATGAACACAGAAATTTCAGAGAGTCATGAACTATATTTTTTGGTGATTTGATAATAACTTAAAATACAATATTTAGGCAATGAGAAATATTCCAGCACTGGCGAATAATAAAAAATTGCGTTCTTTTATTGAGATGTGTAATTATAACAGGCTCCCTATTACAATGATGGCGTAATAATAAGCACAGCTGACAAGACATCTCCAATCGTGAAAGTCGCCTTAGTCCAATCCGTTTCTAGGCTAGGACGCAAATATACAATTATTATTTGAACAATTTAAAGAGCTGTTTGTGCAACGTTCAAAACTATATGCCGTTCAGGAAAATGCATCAATGAATCTGTCAAATGTATCATCGATGTATCACTGAATGCTACAAAAGAAAAAGAAGGCGACAGTTAAATGCACTCAATCGCACTTTATTGCAGAATCATGAAAGACTCTATAAAGTTATCCTCGGTAATGTAAGGAACAGCGTTAAGTCCCCTTTTCACATTTCAGCAAAGTAAAGTAAACTGATGAGTTTCTAGTAAACCAGTCAGTCGCCTTAAATCAGACAGGAGTTACCTAGCGTGCACTCATAATAATTGGGGAAAAAGAACTACAAATTCCCTGCAAATGTATCAAAATGGTTACTTGTGTGAATTTTCACGTTTTTCTACAGGAAGTTTTTTCAAGTTCAACGTTTAGACAAATTTTCATGAAGGAATAAAGGAAGTAAGGCCGGAGTGCATTTCATCTGTCACTAAGCAAGCCGCGTCTTTAATTATTGATTCCGATTCACTCACGCGGGTTGAGTTCGTGTTTGATACAGGTGCTCCAATATAATAATTAACGCCAAATTTCCTATCAACTTGCAGCACTGATACTCAGCTAAATGTTCCTAACAGTTATTCAATTAAAACACATGGGTTGGCAAATATCAGGGTATCAGTATTTCTACGTCGTTATGGACTGAAAATTGATACAACCAGAGGTTCCTAGCTAGACCTTGTTACAAAAAAATGAACTTTTATTAATTTAGCATGACAAACATCAATAAAATGAACATTTGACTGGATATATATATATATATATATATATATATATATATATATATATACATATATATATGTATAATTTAGTTTTTAAACATGTATGAGAGTAATATTTTAGAATAAGGTAAATCACATAGAACAAATAAAAGTAAATTCAATTCATGCAATATAGATTTTTTATGCTGTAGGTAATTATTTGTGAGAAACAGAAACGAATGCCTACTAGTTCAAATACCTGTCATGGAGAATATGGCATTTATTGATAGCTGTGCAATAAAAAAGACATCGGTCTTATGGAATATAATAAAGGTACTCATTCTTCGTAAAATCTTTAAATATCCAACATTCTCGAAAATCGTAGAACTAAAGTAACTTTATTTTTATAAACCTACTTATCTGCCATCGTCATCGTCCTAAAGTTAAAACTAACCACCAACGATCAGTCATTTTGGAGAAGACATCGCAACATGGTAAAAATTTAATACATAAGTGGCTTATGGAAGGATTTTGATTTTATTTATGATGTCAGTCAATTTTGATCTCTACACTTATGCATACACGTACACATTAATATATATACACGAAAAAATATCAATTGTATCATGGGTGCAATAAATTAAAAGTAAAAAGGAAAATCCGAAATGCTTCCATTCACATAATCGAATGGAAGCCCAGTGTGCATATAATAGATGGATTTTAATATGTAGTTGTTTATTGTCGAAAAAACCAAACGTTATCCACAATAGAAAAACATTTAATTATTAAACATTCGCTTTTCCTAAATAATATATTCACACATATATAATCAAATTACGCAGAAATTGAAATATGCCTATATGCTTTGAACACGCAGTTATGAAGATTAGAAGAATTAAGAAAGGGTCAGGTGTTTATATCAAGACCGCAACCTTGATTATAATAATTAAGAAAGGGTTTGATCATTGCTTGTTTTTATATATATATATATATATGTATATATGTATATATATATATATATATATATATATATATATATATATATATCCTTCACGACAGCATGAATCGATTTTTAGTACGCCGAATTTTTTTAAGTGATTGATTGCGGTTCATTAGTTATAATTTGCGTCTGTCATTCGTGTCAATCTAACATTTGAAATTTGAAATAAAAATGTATGCTCTTTCCTGATAAATGAATGGAATATTTTTGTAAATGGTTTTCCTCAATTATTTCGTGTAAAATAGAAATAAAATATTATGCGTTTATTGTGCACGTTAGCAAAATTTACACAACCTTACGTGATTGATATGTTAAATGGATAATTTTATGACATTAAATCACACTTGGACCATATTTCCGATCACTATTCTCCAGTAATCACAAATAATTCATTAGTATTTATCGTGCATATCCTTTCATGTGTTTATTGCTCAACCTAGAATAATTCATCCGATGTTGTACGGTGGAAGATTCTTCGTCTTACTTTGATCTTTCCTTCTTATTATGAATTATGTCAAAGTACAATTTGAAAAAATAAGGCCCTAGGTTGTTGCTGTAAACCAGCATGATAGTAAAATTCGCCAAGTATTATTGGAATTACAAATTTTATAACATTTTTTTCTAATGATGATTCATAGTCAAACAGGAAATCCTGACGTCCATGAGATTATAACTTTTTTCTTCTGGCTTTGGCCTAAATATCTAGTTCACTATTGACGAACATGAAATTACTTACGTCATGCCATATAAATTAATGCATACTTGTTTCTTCACGCAAATTTAAAATAAATAACCATCGCATGTTTCAACTGTTTTCAATAAATATAGTGAATTGCCGTTGCAGTCAAAGAGAATGGAATTTATTTATTAGGATAAAAACAATGCATGTTCCATCAAATAAATATTAATAATATGATAAAATGTACAATAGAAAAAACGACATCACATCAAATACTTACGTCTATTAAGTTTCATATAAATTCCGAAGCAGACGTGCCCAGGTTCGAGCACTGTCCGCGGCAAATTCTGGCCAGTACGTGATGGGTTCCCAATAAGAACGAAACCAGTCTACTGAATTAATTGCCTCTACTGGTATACAATTCTTATTTTATACTGACAAATGTAAGTATTTAATGGGTCAGTTGTTTATATCATGATCGCAACCTTGATTATAGTAATTCTTATCTCCGCCCGCGCAGCCAATATTCTTTTATTTATATAAATTTTCGTTTCATTACTACTTCCTTATATAGTATGGTTTCTGTTCAGTACTGACAGACTGGATATGGTTAGTTGGAACTTAGTGTATAAAAGGGATGCCAAAGTAGCTCCGTCTAAGGGAAAAATAGACTAACCAAGTTACATCAGTAATATGTGACTGAAAATTGTGTGTAGTGTAGTGTGAGGCAGGGTGGCTCAGTGGTAAAATGACTAGATTCCGAAGCAGACGTGCCCAGGTTGAAGCGCTGTCCACCGTAAATTCTGGTCAAAACGTGATGAATTCCCAATAAGGACGAAACCGGTCTACTGGATAAATTGCATTTTCTGTACTACAAAATTTTTAGTTTATACTGACAAATGTAAGTACTTAATGGGTCATGATTATATCTTGTTTGCAACCTTTATTATAGTAAAAAAATGAGGATACAGATGGTATTCGAGATGAAAGCGATTGCCACAATAGAGTAGTATTTACGGAGGTCGACTGAATGTATTTAATGAATAATAGTCAGCAAACTACTCTACCTTGAATGGTTTGTCTCCACATATAAAAAACTGGCATAATACTGGCATAAATATCGTGTTAGTTTCCAAATTACGCAAATTTAACGAAATATTTGGTTCCAACCTGGCGTCTGTCGAAGAACTTTTCGATAAATTCAATTAAAAGCAATTTAAAACTTACAAAAATCAAGCCAAAACAATCAGTGAATAGATGCACTTAAAATATCTGCCTATGAATTGCTGAGCGATGTGTGTATGAGCTTAATTTATACTCTAATATATTTATACATAAATGTGATATAATCATTAGATTATTATCCTTTTGCAAAATTTTAGTTAAATTTTCTAATAATTATGAATCTAATTGAATTGCGAATATTAAGTGCCAAATATTTACCACTTCATAGAAAAAAATTATATAAACATGCATACTTAAATGCAAATATATGCAAGTTTTATTTTAGTATGAGGAACAAACATTAAATATAGGAGAGAAAAGGAAATATCGATTATTTGTTCAATTTGATGAAATATTAATTTTTATTTTAATACGAAAACTGAAAAAACAAGCAAAATGTAGGCAGTACAAATAAAAATATTCGTCAAAAACTTAGTCGAGGATAAATTTGAGCAGTTGAAAACATCCTGCATAAACCAGCCATCGTGATAAATGTATTGATGTTGATTGCAGACCACACACGGTTTGTGAAACTAAAATGAGTAACAAAAATGCCTACGTGAATCAATATTTCCAAAGTGCTGCTCCAGGATCAAATATAATTAGAGGAATAAACTGGAATGCGAAAAAGTCCTATTAAGTGATATTATAAACATCAAATTTACGAAAATATGTTAAGTATTTTGACACTGAAGATCAGTTGGATTTTATGGAAAATTATGGACTGATAATTGATATAGCCAAAGGTGACTTGCTTGACCCAGTTACAAAAACGAATACTTTTATTAATCTACATGATGTCTTAATATTTACTACCCATTAAAGTGGTGAAATTTTCGGTCAAGAATTTTTGCCGTTGGACATAATGTATTTGTTCACCTGACTATTCGCAAATAGATTTAAATAGTGTGTGTTGACATTGACAGTTACCTACAACATAGGTATATACCAAATGTTTTAATAGAACCTCTTCTCAATGTTTGTACAGTTACTAAGTTATTTATGCATATTTACCAACATTACGCAGATATAAAAGCAATAACCGAATAAAACAAAGGTTGAACCAATTTTAAATCCACCACTTCACTTCGTCTAACTAATGTGAAAACGAATGCTAGTGCCATTTGCACCTGGCGTTATTCAAAAATAGAAATATATCATAAAGTAATCATATTTAGGTAGATGGAGTTGCAGATATAATTCTCGATCGTAAGAGCACATACCAACTTCGTATGTGCAAAATAAGATTGGTGCATCACGTACGCTTATTAATTTATTTCCTATTGAAAATAAGTCATTTCTGCAAAACGCCTTTCAATTGGGAGTATGGCTAGATGTGTAAGAGTGGATTCGATATTTAGTGTCAATCGCAAAATCTCAATGTTCTCCAAAACTGTGCGAAGAAAAAAGCTTTTATGTTGTGCTGTTAAAACCATGGGTCTTTCTAAGTCACATGCAAAACTGTTAAAATAATTCGTCTTTTTAAATTATCCTCATAAATATTTTGATATATATATATATATATATATATATATATATATATATATATATATATATATATATAGAACAATTCATTTTTTTTAAACAAAATTTTATCTTTTATATTATTTTTTAACATATCAATTGATAAAATTTTAGCGTACAGCATGTACAAATCTATTTTTAATTAATGTTTAATAGGAAATGCTTCGGCTATTTTTCCGACAACCATTGTTGCCAAGTATGATAGAATGTGGAGGAAGTTAAATCCTCCGCCTTATGTAAAATAACATTGACTGATAAATTTAAACCACCATGGCTGATTGTAACGAATTTTGTTTAAAAAGAATTTTTTCTTTTTATTTTCCAGAACATTCTTTGTTTAAATACTTGATATTAAATTGTGCGCTATTTTCAGTTTTTCGAGTATCTCGCTCCGTGACTGATATTTTAATTTTGGTCTGCTGCATTTTAATATTTTTCTCTAGTAAACGATAACATCATCATCAAATATAATTCTCCATCAATTGCCTTTGTTCTGATATAAAATAATATTGAAGGTGACGCCTTGGAACAGGTATATTTGATTTTATCGTTGGTTCAAGTATATATCTTTCTAGATTAAGTGCTGTGTGGAACAGCCTTCCAACTTTCGCTTTCCGATTGCCTAACAGTAAGTATCGATTTAATTGTTATCTCATATATTCATGGATACCGATATTAAATTTGAGGACACAAGTAGGTTAGTGCAGGACATAGCGGACTTGAACTTAAGTGACGCAAATAATCATATAAGCCTATCAGACTCTACTGTGAATTTTAGGACTTCCAGCGATCTGGCATCTATGGGGCTTACAGACTCGAATAGGTTAGGGGCCTCAACAAAAATGCAATTTGTGTTTTGTTTCAGAGCAATATGTCACTTTAAGCAGTCCCCTGTGTAGTCTGTTCAACAGTTAAGCTATGAATCTTGTATTTGTTCCAATTTGTAGTTAAGTATTTCGTTGTTTAGATAGAAAAAAGAACCACAAATTTTTCGGAATATTTAAGTGTAATTTAGGAAATATATACGACACATTTCTAATTTGACAGAGTCAGTTATATGGACGACATGCCTGGCAAACTTTAAATTGAAACCAATATAGAAGTTCACATTTTTATAGGTTATTAATAAAGGCAATTCCGTAAGTCAGTCTAGATTCATACTTAAAAACTTTTAGATGTTTCTTTTGAAATGCGAGCTTTAATAAAATTCATTGTACCCTTCCTGTGTGCAAAAACAAAAATAAATTTTATCAGATATAAGAAAATTTTCTTTTGCATGGTCTTCTCAAATATCTACTAATGAACATATCTTTATATATAAATTGGAAAGCAAAACAAGATAGAAATATTTGAACATAGAGAGAGTGTGAAAAACGGAAACCAATCAAATTGCGTGCGTCACATCCAGTTCAAGCTCAATGATTGTACGTGCTTCTTCTGCTTACATAAATCCGGCTGCAATTTGTTTATCCATAAGGCTTCGTATGTGGCTAGCTCCCTTTTGTTTTTGCATTTAGTAATTACTTTGAATGCTACGTCTGGAGAATATACGTGCGATGTTTCGATGATGTGTTACGCAATAGCAGACGTGTATTCACCGTTTGATTTAAAACAGGCGTTCAAGTTGCAATGTTCTCTCATTCGAGTAATTAACCGTCTGGTCGATCGGCCTATGTAAGTTGATCTCCAACTTGCGCATGTATATTGGTAAATAATATTTGATATCGACATTAACGGCTGTTTCTCTTTGATTGCTGGTAAAGGCAAGCGTGTTAGATGTTTATTGTGCAAATGTAAAATTTACTTTAATCGGTCAACTATGAAGTTATTTGTAGGCTGCATGTTTATATAAACTCCAATCTTATTAATTATATGTTTATCAATATAAACAAAGCATTTAAAAAGGTAAAAAAGTTAATTTTTTCAGTAAATTGGTTTTGTCCTTATTGGGAACATAACATGTACTGTTATTAATATTTCATTGGACGGGTCTTGAACGGGAGCACATTTGCTTCGGAGTCTTGGATGGGTTTGTTAATGAAAAAAAGTAGTAGCAATGATTGTTTAAATATTGATTCATATTTAGCCTTATAATTTCATGGCTGCTTTAAAACGAAAATTAACAACTTATTATGTCTTCTCAGATAAGATTCAATATAAACCAACCACACATCTTTTATTTGCTAAGGTTAATGTCATATATTTGTCTCTTTACATACAAGAATAACTTTTCCCCTCAAAATTAGATTAGTTATTAAATTTCTCACGTATGCTTAACTCGACTGATCTTAAGAGGCTGTCATATCTGTGCTGTCGAAATGTAAATTTTATCTTAAACCATCCACACTGAAGTAAGTTTGGGTTCTACGTTGACTTAGCTGCTGAATTTATAACCGTTTCAGAATAGAGGAAACATATCTTCTAACAATGTCGCCAGGGAAATGTAGTTGATACAATCAAACAATCATTGATTGTGCGCATGGTGGTAAAAATTCTTTAAATCAAGTTTGCGTGCTTGAAGAAAACACCAATTCCTTTTAAGTAACTTGTCGTCGAAAAAGCCAAGATCATTTCTAAGTGGATGAATTTACAGCTGCTTTAAAAAAATATTCACAAATTGCTGCTTAGTCTCAGGCATGTATTAATGTAAAATAATTATATGTAGTCACCTTTGTTTAAAGTTATTTACGCGGTTATTTTGCTTGATAAATTTCAAAAGTTACATTGCATATAGTTTTGATACTGCATATGGCTTTAGTAATCATATCTTCTACGCATGTTTTATTTTCTTGATTTTGAATATGGCCATATTTGTTCTCCATATTGCAAGATTTACACCAAGCAGGCAATTTTGTACTAAGAATTATTTTCAGGGAGGGGGTTCTTAATCAGCTCCTTATAAGCAAATGATTTAAAATGTTTTGGAACAAATGCATTACAAATTATTGCGCTGCCTAAGGTGATGTTTTACGTGCTTACAGATGAATATTTAATTAGTGAAATCCAAAGTCATAAAGGTATATAAAGTTAAACTAAGTAAAAAGGCTGTTAAGTTATCCAAATCTCTACAGCGGATTATGATGTTTTGTCATTATCTCAATACAATATAAATAAAAGCCATTGTAAATTAATTTATCTTAATTTGTCAAGCGATTGTAAATTTTATACATTCAAATAACATTTCCAGCTGGTTCCTTATTATAGGGGATGTCATTGCCGACAGTCCCAACTTTGACCTTGTTCCATTCTTTTTCTCATACACCTCTGTCCATTGGCTTAGGCGAAAGATTTGGGTACAGTAGCGCAGCAATCTGAAGCATAATGAATGCAAAACTGCATATTTTAGCCTAAAAGTACGCGTTTGTTACTCTCCTGTTCTACTTTATTTTAACAGTTTGCTTCTTACCGCTTCCAGTGTGTTTGATTAATATTTCTGTAAATGTATCCAAGTAGCGGCTGTGTATTCCAATGTATGCATAATTCAAATAGTATACATTTGTGGTTGAATACCATTCAACACTAAGTTCGCTGCATTACCGATGATCTTTTTTAGCAATGCCAAATATTCTTTCTAGATTTACATTAGCAGAAGCTGTACACTGAATAATTCTTGTGCGATTTTAATCACGAAAACGTCATTTATTCTAAAATCATGAATATCAAAATAATTTAATTCTGTAATATCACCAAAATTAAATTCTTTGGTATTTTATAAAGATCTCAAAACAAATGATAATAAGTATTTACTCAGGCCATTTATATCTAATTTAATAATACATTTTGAGAGCGCAATATTCGATAAGTCAATGTGTAAATCTGCAAATTCGCCGATTTGGCGTTCGAGGACTAAGTTCTACAATTTGGCAAATACGAATTTAAATAGTGTCAGGCCGATTTAAGTGCCCTGTGATGTTCAAACATTTAAGAGATTTTGACAAATACAATTATTCCTTTCGTATTTGTTCTAATCTAGAACAATTTTATGTTATACGTGGTGGTCGATCATCCTTGCGTAAATTTATGCTGGCTTGTATAAATATCTAGTGGCAAATTAGTTTCTAAATGATCTATTGTGACTAGTTCGATTATCTTCAAGAATGAAGGGGTCGTTGATAGTAATCAATGCTCGTTGGCATTATTTTGCCTGCGAATCTTGTATAAGTGTACCATACATTAAAGAGCATGTTAAAAAGAGCATAGTACAAAAACATGATATAGCCTGTTGAACTAAGTTATCCATCGATATCCGTAAAATTTCTTTTTGATTTTTATTATCCCATTTGACGTTTCATAGTCAATAACATGTTTCCAATCGTGATTATTTACTTAATTGTATGATTGAGACATAGGGCATGATTTCTGCTTATTACACATTCAATTATTGAAAAGCTAATCCAAATCACAGATAAATTCATTATAGATTGAATCAGTTACCAGTTCATCCTTCGCTTTAAAATTTATATGGTTTTAAATAAGATCGTAGCCAAACTGAGTTATTTTTAAGCCTCTTTGGTATTATCTCTTCAGTTCATCTTTGTATTTTCATTTGTAATGTAATAATTTCGTTACTAAACGCATTTAGTTTAAGCTTTGAATTCAGTGAATTAGTTTACATTCCAATGGATTTTAACTTTTAATTATTAGATGGCATATAATTTGTTTCAACTTCTTCGATACTTTTTCAAAAAGAGTAGTTTGAATTAGATTATGTAACATTGTATACAAAGGAAAAACAAAATAATTAGAAATGTTGTAATGAATACGGTAAAAACCAAGCACGTACTTCCGCGTAGCTGTCAATCAATTGCCCTTCGAAAAATTCTTCAACCCAAAGACGATTTTTTTGTAGTCTAGGTCATTAAAGAAATAAACGAGTCCGTAACTTAAACGAGAAACCATTTCCGTTTTTAAATATTCATGATCTGGGCATTCATAACCGGTAGTTGATTCTTTTATTATTTGTGGTAAATATTTATTAAAGATAAGATTTAGTATTACACTGTTAAGAAATCTTTTTAAGTCACCTACAACAATATAATATCCTTGATATTCAAATATAACTTGAACATCATTAGTGAAACGAGCATCATCTTTCATGCAAGTGTATGATCTTTAGACGACAGCTGAAATCAATATATCAATATGAATAGAAATAACATCAGTAATCGTATTTCCTTAATTTGTGTATAGTAGTTTCGCATAAAAAACAGATCTTCAATAAATGGAAAAACCTCCACCACCAAAATTAAGTGATCTATTTCCAAGGAACTCTAAAATTTTAAGTTTAAAATTCATGGCAATATACGTATTTATGTAACCATGTTTCAACTTCATAGAGTTGTTTTCTGTTAAATATTTCATTTAGCTATTTTAAACTCTGCGTTACTTTTCTCAATGTTTGAACTAGTTGATAAAGGTAATTGATGCTGCACGCGCGCATCAACAATTTCAAATATTAATTTGGATTGAACTGTAAATTCTTTATATTTTTATTTTGTTATTTTATGCGTTAATTTTCGAGCTGAACATTGTGGATTTTTATTTGGGTCTGCCTTAGCCCATTAGAACTTCTTTGCATAATTTCTGTTATAAAACAATGGAATTACAGCATTTACATAAAATAATTTACTAAATTGGATATAATTTAATTATTAAAATCTCTTAAGTATGTTACTTTCGGTTGGTTTTCGAAGACTGTCATATCTGTGTCGTCCCAATGCTTATTTGGCTTTAAATTGTCAAATGTGTAGTCAGATTCATGGTTTGAGTACCAATGCACATTTTGATCATTTATACACCGATGATTTCATGTCTGTTTTAGCATAAATTATCCACAAACATATGTTTCATCCTGGTATTATTTGATAAACTCTGACAACATAATTGTTATTCGTGGAAGAAATTCACGTTGCTGAGGTGCTTGTTATTTTTAATAAGTGCACCATAAATAATTTTATAATTCTCTTTTATATTATATCAAAAGAATTACAAATGTTAGTTTCATTTGATCTGAAAATCTGACACATCTGTTTCGTTTTAATATAGCATATATTTTAAACTGTCATTTGTGTTGTTCGATAGACAGTTTCAGTATGGATTCTGCATTAGCACTAATATACTCCGCTGATTCCGTGGTCGATTTTGTATAAATTAATGAAATATCTGTTTCATTACTGATGTTATTTAATAGGCAGGGACCACATATTTCAAATTCGAGTTACTACTAAAACTCAGAACGACAACCATTAGCATTTGTGCCGAATGTGTCGGATAGACAGTCCCGATGCTCTCCTACCGTTTCTTCCACAAATCCCTTCAAGCAGGTGAATATGTTGGAGCCACGCGACGGGTAAAAAACTTTTCATTGTAAAATATTTTTCATGTTTTATTTGTGTACGTGTGTATGCATGAATGTATATAAGTATCGAATAGTGTATGTATGTAAGCAGCTATGCAAGTGTGCATGATATTAATTTATAGTTGTATGTACCTTTCTATGTTTACTTGTGCATGTAAACTTGCGTGCTTAGACATTTATTCATTTGTAATTTTGTATATATATATATATATATATATATATATATATATATATATACGTATGAACGAAGATTATTTCCAATGAAATGCTCAGCACAAGAAATATTGACAAGTTATCAAACAGATGTAAGATTTCGTTAGAACATTTATTGAAAAATTAAGGACATCTTAACCAAACACGCGCAATCATTGAATGTTTACTGCATAAAATATAATTTTTTGCTTATGTAGAATTCTGACTCAAAACCACAACATATTACGAGGCTCCGGGAGCCCGAAAGCGTGTCTCGCCAGTAATCAGTTTGCAGTTTATTTCAACGAGCTTTCAAAGTCTGATCGATGAGTTCATTATTGTGATAAAGGTTTAAAGTTAGTTTATTAGATAATTTCTGTTAAACAGGCAGTTAAAATACCTACGATTTCTATTTAATTGTTGATTGACTTTAACTTTTTATATCTGCGATATGATAAAGAACTAACTAAATTAAGTTGAATTGGATAATAGAATGACGCAGTCAATTAGTGATATTGATGAGGAAGTTTTTGATGATGATAATGGTGATGATAATGGTGATGATGTAATGTAATATTATTAATTACATTATTATCATTATTATTGTTTTTTATTGTTAATGATGATGTTGTTGTTGCTGTTTTGATGATGATCTTCATAAAAGTTCTTATGACGCTGTTGATGATGATGAAGATAATGAAGATTTGAGGATGGTGATGATGTTAATGATTATGGTGATGTTTATGATAATGATAACGTTGGTAATGATGATGGGGATAGTTAATAATTGCTAATAAATAATAATAATAAATAATAAATGAATAGCAAATTTACTAACTATCGCAAAATAAACAAAAATATATATATATATATGCGTATATATATAAAGTAAATATGCCTGAAATTCCTGCTTATGTCTGATAATGAATTCAAAAGAGATCAAAATAATTAATTTTATTTTTCACATAATTATTTAAGTATGTATTAGGTGTTGCCGACCTAGTAACAAATTAGTTCAGTTGTGACCGGAAGGATAAACCATAGACAGCATGAACAGAAAGTGTGATCTCATGCACATTTGTTTCGTGCTTACTGGCGACTCATCAGTAGGAGCCGGTATTACGCCCTTTATCCAATATATATTGTGAGGAGTGTGGGATAATAGGACGGTAAAATCTCCTAGACGAGTGTGTAAACCTGCAGTAGTGAAGCTAACACCAAATAAAGTCTCGACAATGCGACTTTAACGCTAATTGACTCCATATAATATATATATATATATATATATATATATATATATATATATATATATACCGAGTCTGTAAAGGATACTAACACTATGACTATTGTGTTAGTAACCGATACCAACATTATAGTACCGAAAATGTACATGGTACTAACACTATGGTTGCCGAGTCGGTAGATGGTACCAACATGATGGATATCAGTGTATGCTGCAGTTCACCGAAATTGAGAATTACAACTATTTCTGAACACCTGTTACTATAGTGAAAATTTTACTTTCACTCTTTGACATAAATGACTGTTTATCGACAAACCGATATCCATTAACTTTGAAGCATCTCTTGTCTGCTGTGTTCAAGAAGCGAGTTAAATGTGACTTCTTACAAAACAGTACGTTTTCTGCTTTTATTGAAAGAAAAAATAGCGTGAGTTGAATTAAATACTTTAATTGGTTCACATAATTCTTGATCATATTGCTATACACTTGTCGAAATACTTATTTCTTCGAATAATTGAATAATATTTTACACCAATACAAATATTTTCGATGTGAATTGATTTAGATGATGAATGATTTCAATTTTATTTCTAAATATATTATGTCCAACTTTCCATTAAATGCTGATATTTTGTTTAATAAAATAATTATTTATACATGAAATTATAAAAACGAGTCATTTACCTTTATTATTGTACGTAAGCACATTTTGTACTACCAATTTAGGGGCTTGAAGAAAAAAATTTAAAAACGTAATAGTCTTAAAATAATTGAACAAAATTAATCGATATTTATAGCAAAAATTTTCTCTTACGAAAATATTAATTTATATTTCCCAAGCCATAGTTTGTTAATGATCAAACCAAAACGTCACCAGTCAACTAAGTTTAGATCGTACCTAATTTCCTGTGGTTATTATGAACGATGCTGAAGCTTTCGAAAGAAAAGGACGAATCTGCATGCAGCCAAATCGAAGACAAAATCGATGCGTACTTGGAAATGGGGATCAAGCGGATCTTTGCAAATCTGATAGTGCTGAGCAGCAATCCGCTAACGTAACACGCGGTGAGTCAAAATTTCCTCACTGACGTCGCAATAAAATTCGCATTTGCACGATATAAAATGACTATAACCTAATCTATAGAAAACTTCACGCCAAGGCTTCCACGTTAAAAAATATCTCAGCCGATACCAAACATTTTAATAAAGGCAAAACTCTCAATCAAATTAAAGGTCCTTAAACAAGTATTTTAGATTATCAATGTAGAGTAACATCATGTCAGCAATAACAAAATTCACTTTTGATGTTGAAGATAATGAAAATTGTAAACGCATTGCTGGTCAAGCAAAACGAGATCCGTAGCATCCATCGCTAATCGGTTTGTTGTGATCTGTAAATATAGATATTTCGAAAAAGAGAAGTCATGAATTCGGGTTTTTTTTAAATTTGAATATCAAACAATTCAAATAGGGTCAGATTTATTAGTGCAAATGTGAGATTTTCCTAAACATGCAACTTTTGTTGAAACAATTATACACGGAATCCAATCTTGTAGAAGCAGGAGGAAAATTTTCTAAATAAGTTTTCATTGAGCCTTGCTTGTAGGTGCTGAAGTGGGATTTTTTCATTAAATTACCTAATTGTGTCTAGCATGCGCAAATTTAAGACTGAGTATTCTGATTCAACAATGTTAAAGTTGCAAGGGTGTACACAGCTTGCTAGCAAGATAGTGAGATTATAATTATGTGGAGCTCATGAGACAATTCTGGATTCAAACAAAAGAAATCGTCATCCGAGAAGATAACAGCGGATTAAGTATTTCACTGATGCTGGCGGGGAATGGAGCATAGTAAGGTTAGCTTTAATGTCTAAAGCGTACTCAACATTTGATCATCATCTATGAGCATCAAATGATTGTCTTAAAATGTCAAGTTTATTGAGGTTAGTTCGTTTACCAAAGCCACGAGTGGCTTATTATTTAAAAAAAGTTAGCATACGTCGAAAAGTTTTTCATAATGTTATTTTCTTGCATGTAAAACGTACTTATCGTAGAAAGTATTTATAAACTCATATAAGTATGGACTAAGAATAAGTTCGGTGTGTTTTTAGAAGTAAATCAACCTCTAAACCACGATATCTAAAGATATTCCTCATAATCACATGAAACCTGTTATACATCATGTCAGACATAAACACTGCAATTCAACCATACAAAATTGTACATTTTTAAAGTTTTCTCATTTCACTAAAAATGGATATAAACTTCATACGCGTTTTAAGAAAGAAAAAGCCAGTAATGAACTTTGCGTAATATGATGCTTCAGCAGGAGGATATTCATAATCTAATAACATATGTGTTGGTCCTATTCCTCCAGTAGACAAAACCGGTCTACTGGATGAATTGCCTTTTCTACACTATACAATTTTTAGTTTATACTGACATATTAATGGGCCATCCATAAATTCAAAATAATTAATAAAAGTCAAGATGGGAGTACTGTTAAATAGTTTAATAGGTCCACATGAGAATTAATCGAATTTCAAAACAGGTGCCCAGTGTTCTAATTCTCAATTTGGTGCAAAGTTTACATCATTTTCTTCACTAACATGGAATACGATAAAAGTGGTCTTGTCCAGATAAGGATTGATTTCATTAATGTTTCTAAAATCCCTACAGCTGCATTGACTTATTTTATATCCAAATTTTCTATGACGCGCAGAAATTAAATTATAAAATGTAACCAAGTCACCGACCTTCAATTTTGTTTAGAGTCTCCATTGGTGACTGTGTTGTTGATGTTTTATGAGCTTTAATAGAAAATTATAAAAACATTACAATTTGATAATTTGGATAAATAAAATAAGTACTTCTAGTAATTTGACTTCTGCGAAAAGACTTAATAAAATGTTTGGAGAAGTATAATTAGTTACAATTAAATAAATGTAAAATTTATTTATCTGTCATCATGAGAGAATGGATTCTGTATTTGGTTTGAGAAGTTTGCCATCAATAAATTCAAAATAATTAATAAAAGTCAAAATTGGAGTACTGTTAAATAGTTTAATAGGTCCATATGAGAATTAATCGAATTTCAAAACAGGTGGCCAGTGTTTTAATTCTCATTTGGTGCAAAATTTACATCATTTTCTTCACTAACATGGAATACGATAAATGTGGTCTTGTCCAGATAAGGATTGATTTCATTTAAATTGCTAAACTTCCTACAGCTGCATTGACTTATTTATTACCCAAATTTTCTATGACATGCAGAAATTAAATTATAAAATTTAACCAAGTCACCGACCTTCAATTTTGTTAAGAGACTCCGTTGGTGACTGTGTTGTTGATGTTTTAGGAGCTTTAATAGAAAATTATAAAAGCATTACAATTTGATAAATGGGATAAATACAATAAGTAATTCTAGTAAATTGACTTCCGCGAAAAGACTTAATAAAATTTTAGGAGAAGTATAATTAGTTACAATTTAATAAATGTAAAATTTATCACAGAAAACTAAATCAAAGCTTAATGCAAAACGCATGGGATTCATTAAAAATTTATCATTAACTTAAGCAGAAACTGTATTAATTGCCGCCTATTTTAGAAATTCCCACGGCTAAGACAAGAGCGCCTTAAATACCGAGTCGACAAGTAGTCTCATTTTTATTAGTTCTTAAATAAGGTCTTAAATTTCTCAAGTACACTCCTTAAAATTTTAGAATAATAAAAATAAATATCCTGAAGTAATAAATCAACTTTTGATTAGAAAATTGATATTTTTCTAAATTTCATAGCCACAAAAACTTAAATATTAATTTAAATGGAAAATATCTTCGACGAACTTAACGAATTTTGATATGACCTTGAAAATTTTTATGGAAAAAAGTTGCCTGACAGATAAACCGCAAAATATTAAGAAACGTCACTTCATTCGGATCTTGCAGTAATTCCGTTTGTTTCTATTACAATGCAAAAATTATTATCTGTCAACTAAACTCAACGATTTATTATAAGCATAAATTATTTCACTATCTAACAGATGGTAAACACAGCGATTTCTTAAAATTATATACGTTAGTGTGCAATAAATTAAAAGAGGCGATAATGGCAATGCACGCGTTATTTAATAAAGCCAAGCAAATCTACCAAAGATCTTACAGAATAATTTCCTCCTGTTTTGTTTAAAATGAAATTATGCTTCTCATTATTAATAATAAATCGCTCTGGTCGAAATAAACAAAATCTAAAATCCATTTATTTAAAAATATTTTTTGTTCCGTCTAAAGCTAGAAATTACGAAATTAAAGCAGACGCATAATCAGTTATAAAATCCCAATTAATTTAAATTGAACAACCCGTATAAAATTATCCAGAATAGTTTAGCCTTTACAGTAGAAGAACATGGATTCTAGAAAGTTTTACTAAGTTTGAATTGTAGTGTTTTAGTAACAGCACAAAGAGTGTTGTTATTACTAGTATTTTGTGCTATACTCGCGTTTATTCAGTGGTTGTTGCTTAAGAATGAAGACGTTTCGATGTGTTATATATGTTATTAGATCTAACTCCATTTTCAGCATAAATGTACGATTTTGATGCTTATTTGTATACGAATAGGCTTTCTGACCTTACTTTTAATAAAATATTCTGAAAGAAAATTTTGTGATCTAATCCCACATAAAAGGAACGTTGTACGACAAAGTGAAATCAACATTTCATTTAAAAATTGAACACACTAAATAAATCTGTGCCGGTAGAAATAAAATGGACATATTGAATGCCGTTTAAGGAATTAGCATGATACTAGGAACTTGATCGATGGCTTGCATTTTTAAGCGGTAACACATGGGAAAGATAAATTGTGGTCACATGACGCCAACGATATAAGTCATATTTAAAATCGATGTTGTTAGGAATTACATTGAAAACTCTATAATAAGTATTAGAAATTATGGATCTAGAGGAACATACAATAAACAAAGAACAAAATTAGTTTTCAATCCTGAAGATAATGTTAATTTGGATATATTTTAGGATAAACAACACAAGATGCGTATCAACAACGCCAATTGGTCAGTTCAGATGGGATAACAGAAATCGTATTTTACAGTAGGACATGATTTCTTTGTACGAATTCTGATACTACGCCATAATATAGGTTGCGGTCTTGATATAATCACCTGACCCATTAATTAATTACATATGTCAGTGTATACTAAGAATTGTATAGTGTAGAAAAGGCAGTTCATCCAGTAGTAGAACGCATCATGTACTGGCCAGTATTTGCCGATAAAAGGACTTGAACCTGGGCACGCCTACTTCGGAACATGATTCTCTAACCACCGAGCCAGTCTGACGCATGCTGCACACAATTTTCAGAAATATACGAACTAATGTAATTAGTTTAATCTTCAATTTTAGGTGGAGCTCATCCCTTTAGAACTAAAGTTCCAATTCACCATCCTCAATCTGTCATTACTGAACAGACACCACACCATTTGGGGAAGTGGTATTGAACTAAACATTTATATAATTAAACACACAATGATTGCGCTGGCGGTGAAAAAAATTATTATAATCAATTCATCCAAAAGACAGATTTCGTCCTTATTGTGAACTCATCTCGTACTGGACATATTTTGACACCGACAAGACAATTCTTAATTTATACTGCCAAATATCTGTACCTAATGGGTCAGGTCTTTTTATAAGGTTCGCAACTTTGATTATAGTAAATATTATCAGCACCCTCGCAACCAGTGTTCGTTGTTTAAGTTGTCTTAATCACAAATAGTGAAAATCTGAATAAATGTTTTTAAAGCTTGATTTTGTCAATACCTGTACCCGGATCAACCATCGAAGTCGATAAAGGATAAACTTACTTTACTTTGTTTAATGGAAAATTCTATCCGTTGGATTTATTCTTTATATGTTGTGTTGCGCAGTTTCTATAGACATCGGCACATTATACATTTCTTTAGTTACTCTGCTTGTGTGTTTTATTCGTTCATAATACTACTACGATTGCTTTCCTTTTGACTAGATGTTGTAGAGCGAATATAATATGCACGCCATATATGGTAAAAATGGAAAATAATTAAGCAGGTCGTTTACGATGGTGCAGCTACGTGTAATTCTGAATGAGATGTTCATAATTTCCATATAATGCATTTCATACTACAGCCATACTACTCATACTATTTTTAGCATAATTTTTGGTTCGAAATTAAATATTATCGTAATTCTTAATAAAGAAATTTTTGCAACTCAAGATAAAAATATTGTTAAAATTTTTATACAAAAACTAAATGATTCATTGACATATCTGTTGTTTTACATAAATAGACAATATTTTAAATTCAGTAGCTATTAATATTTATAATTAAGGCACTAATTAAGCACGATATAATTTTTTACATGCTAAAAAACTGCTGGCAGGCTAAACTTCTCTCGTGTCGAATAAAATAATTTAATTAATTACAGTTAATTTTATGGCTACTTTCTGCGAAATAATATGACAAAATGTACTTATTTAACAAAAAAGGCAATTTTACTTTAAAAATACCTTTATAGCATTACTGGGACTTACTTGGACGAACTAGATGATCGAAGTCTTCCACTGTGTGTTAAAAATCAAAAGGGCAACGAGCAAGTAAATTTTAAATAAAAATTTATATTTTACCAGAGTGAAAATTAAAAGTGGTAACATTTTAAACTTTTTCCTGTTTCAATTCCACGAAAATAATGTATAAAATTCTCTGAAAATAATTTTCCTTCATTTGGTCGTATCTATTATATCAGTGTATAAATCAGTACGAAATTTCTTTTTTTGTCATTATATTGCAGGTAAATACTTGAATGAAGTTTCTACTTTCGGTTTATCGACTGCAAATTTGAGTAACATGGAACTGCAACAATTTGTTTTTTCTGATTGGCCATAAAGAATATTAAAATCATGTTAAACTATAAATAAACACTAGGCAGATAATCCTTTATACTTTATACATATCTGGGATATGTTTGACTACAATCTTTATAGATATTATGTTTGATAATAGTTTATTAATGATGAATTTGTATGTATGTTTAAACCTTCCATCGTATTTATAAAATAACTGACAGTCTAGAATTTTAAATTTTTTGACCTTAGTAAGATATTATTTAATGTAATATGAACATCTTGAGAGAAATTAACCCTAATGTGAGTATATCCAATAATTTGAAATTGGTTTAAAAGATTTCTTCCTGACCGATCCTGGAACCTAACTTTTCTCATTTTTTAGTATGACGTTGAATAAAATTGATCGATTAAGGTTTTCCATTCCACAAATATAAATTCAGGAAAGCCCAATCACAACAATTAGTGATATAATTAAATCTGATGAAATTTGCCAACATGATTCAATTGTTGATGATGTTCTTTATATCAAACCAAAGATTGAAGTAAAGAATCGCGATGTAACGGTCGATTGTTAGGCATTCTTTAGGAGACAAATTGTGTGAATAGTTTGTACCGGCAGTGCTAACAAAATATTTAATTCAAGTTAGCTACTTTGATTTAAACAGTCGGACAGGAATCTGGGCACGTCTGTTTCGTTGTCAGTTGCTTTAACCATTAATACCAGCGGGCTGGCTTAGTGGATATGGCAAAATTCTCAAAAGTAGATGGGCCGATGTTAGAAGCATTTCCGCGGCATATTTTGGATGGTAAATGAAAAGATTGCAATAAGTACATAACCAGTCTACAAGATGATTGGATAAATTTTATATGCTGTTTGTTGAGGGGAACTGATAAATAAATTTCTTATTAGGTGTTAAACGCATGTTTAACAATTATTTCCAAAAGAACAAGAAGGTTAAACCAAATTGAGTATGACGAAAGGTACAATTTTATTTATATTTGCGTTTTGGGCTTACTGGAGATTCATCAGTAAAACCTATACCCACTATATATTTTATCAAGTAACGTGGGCCAATTGTACGATACTTATCTTATACAAGATTGTTTACAAGCAGTAGTGGAGTTAACTGCATATAAAATGTTCAAAAACACGGCTATTTGTATATAAATGAATATACTGAACGTGTTTTTGGTGAAATATTTTGACGTAAAATTTTGCGATCAGTTTTCACATAAAAAGTACTTTGCATGATGCAGAATAGAACATTTCATATTTAAATTGCATACGCTAATTAAATCGGTGTCAGTAGAAGTATAATGACTACATGGAACGCCATAAAAATAATTTTTTCATTTTGCCGTTCAATGAATGAGTTTGATCCTAGAAATTTAAACGTTGGCCTGTTTTTGTGCCCTAACACATGGGTAAGATGAAATGCGGTCACATGACGCATACGGCAAAAGCTTTCATTAAATTAGATGTGGTTCTAAATTATCTAAGAGCATCTTTATACATATTTGAGATGATGGATCTGGGGTACCATTCTGTCAACAACGACCGACAATTCGTTTTTGATGCTAAAGACAATGCAAATTTTGTACACATTTCAGGATATGCAAGAAAAGAGACATAGCAACAACGCTCATTGGTCATTTACACTTGGATATTAGAAATCATAGTTAAGAGCAGGTCATGATTTCCACGCATGAATTCTCATATTAAGCTAAAATTTATGCATTTGCGATGGCCTGAATAGCCTACGTTATTAACGTATATGGAAAAGCAAATATTAACATTTGGCTATTGCCAATAGAAGGATTGCCTTCATCTACAGATATGACACTTCAATATGTCAGGTAACGCGAGAAATAACAAGAGGTTTAGCTCCAGGATTCAGTAGTCAACGGCGTTCCTGAGATCAGATTGAAGTCGGAAGTCAAGTATCACTTTGTTTGTGCCTATTATAGGGTTTCCTACAAAAGATAAATTGCAAGAAATGTAGGCAGGGATAATAAACTTTTATTTAAATTAAGTTTGCGAGCTTGAAGTAAACACCAATCCCATTGTATTTAACCAGTCGTCGAACAACTTAACAAAACTACCGCCAGTCGCAACGCACTGACGCGTTTCGACCTTCCTTGATCATCATCAGAGTACGACGGCAAACTGACTAGCGAGGATCAAACCACATTGAATATACATGGAAATCAAATTTAGATATGCGGCTCTCACATCTAGCAGTCTCGCATACATTCAACTGGACTGGAAATGTCGGCTGCAAAATTTCTATGCAGTCACTAACATTAGCTGTTTTTAGCTTTTGCCACACACATATATATATAGACAATAAAATTACACAATAATTGATTGCGCGGATGGTGGTAAAAATTATTTAAATCAAGTTTGCAAGCTTGAAGTAAACACCAGTCCCATTGTATTCAACCAGTCGTCGAACAACATAACAAAACTACCGCCAGTCGCAATGCACTGACGCATTTCGACCATCCTTGATCATCATCAGAGTACGAAGGTAAACTGACTAGCGAGGATCGAAACGCATTGAATATACATGGAAATCAAATTTAGATATGCTGCTCTCACCTGTAGCAGTCTTGCATACATTGAACTTGACTGGAAATGTCGGCTGCACAATTACTATGCAGTCACTAACATTTGCTGTTTGTACCTTTCGCCACACTCATATATATAGATAATACAATTACACAATATTTGATTGCGCGGATGGTGGTAAAAATTATTTAAATCAAATTTGACTGCTTGAAGTAAACAACAACCCCATTTTATTTAACCAGTCGTCGAACAACATAATAAAACTACCGCCAGTCGCAACGCACTGACGCGTTTCGACCTTCCTTGATCATCATCCGAGTTCGACATGTAAACTGACTAGCGAGGATCAAACCCCATTGAATATACATGGAAATCAAATTTAGATATGCGGCTCTCACCTGTAGCAGTCTAGCATACATTGAACTTTACTGGAAATTTCGGCTGCACAATTTCTATGAGGTCACGAACATTACTTTTTACACTCGAAAGATGTATAACTACATTTTTTTTGAAAAGCCAGTATATAAGCGAAAGTATTTTGGTACATTCTTTTTCATATAATCAGCTATGCAGAAAGCTCTACTTTAAGTATTCTGAAATAGATCTCACTTTTAACACAATCGGATCCAGGATGCAGGCCTTCTTTTTAATATCACTGTGACAAAGAATATTCCGCTATGGCAAAAAAATTTAACCTGACTTAGTAAATAGCTATTTGTACGAACCGACAAAAAGTCACGAATTGGAAACCAGATGTGGATTAGTACAGTTTACCCGGAATGCATAATTTTCCAAACCCCATGACAAAAAGACATCTTAATAAGACGCCGTGTAAATCTACTTATGCAAAAATGCATAAAAACTAAGTAAATGATTTAAAAGCTCAAATTTGAAAATAAGTCTGCACGGTTTAACAAGCAAAGTCGTTAGAGGATAAATTCACATTTAATTTTATAATGAAACATTTTATCAGTAGAACAATAATTGATTGCGCGGGTGGTTGTAACAATTCTTTAAATCAAGTTTGCGGGCTTGAAGTAAACACCAATCCCATTGTTTTTAACCAGTCGTCGAACAACAGGGCAAAACTACCGCCAGCCGCAACGCACTGACGCGTTTCGACCTTCCATGATCATCATCAGAGTCAGACGGCAAACTGACTATCGAGGATCAAACCGTATTGAATATATATGGAAATCAAATTTCAATACAATAAAACAATAATTGATTGCGCAATCAATTATTGTTTTATTGTATTGCTTATATGTTTATATGTGGCGAAAGCTGCAAACAGTTAATGTTCGTGACTGCATAGAAATTGTGCAGCCGACATTTCCAGTCAAGTTCAATGAATGCGAGACTGCTAGAGGTGAGAGCCGCATATCTAAATTTGATTTCCATATATATTCAATGCGGTTTGATCCTCGATAGTCAGTTTGCCGTCGTACTCTGATGATGATCATGGAAGGTCGAAACGCGTCAGTGCGTTGCGGCTGGCGGTAGTTTTGCTATGTTGTTCGACGACTGGTTAAAAACAATGGGATTGGTGTTTACTTCAAGCCCGCAAACTTGATTTAAAGAATTTTATCTGTAGGTTTGATTTCTTAAAATATTGCATTGTACAGTTCGTATAAACCTCGGTACATTGTACATTGCTTTAGTTTCTCTGCTTTTGCGCATCAGTCGTACATAATATCATTAAGATTGCACCACTTCTGAATTGACATTTTAGAGCGAAGATTAAAATACGCCATACACGGTGTAAATGGAAAATCATTACGCAAAACGTATTACGCTTGTGCATCAACGTGTATTTTTGAATTAGAGGTTCATATTTTCATTTTATTTTATTTTGTAATATCATATTATTTTGAAAGTTTACTTTTGATAAGACATTAAATTTCGGCTTTAGCCTTAATAAAAAAATTTTTGCGAATGAAAATAAAAATATTGCTAACAATTTTATATAAAACATTAATTATACATTAACCAATTTGTTATTCTACTTATAAAGACTCCACCAGAATAATTTTAAAAATCACAATAAGTTTTGTGGTTCAGGAAAATTCAATAGTTACAAATATTTATATAATTAAATGGGATTAAATTTATCAACAAGTTAGTCTTGTCGTTACTTTCATCAAAATGGCATGAAAAAATGAACCCATTTAACAAAATAAGACAACTTTCATTTAAATATAACTTTATCTCATTTCTCGGACTTACTTGGGGGATCTACAGCCAAATTTATATCGAAACCATTGACTTTTTGATAAAAAAACAAAATTACATTGGACAAGTAATATTTAGTGTAAATTAGGCATTTAAAAGTTCTAAACAAAACGTGGTAACATTTTTGGCCTTTTTCTTGGTATTAAGTCCAAAAAAATAATATAAATAATAAAAAACGGCATCGATACTTCCCTGAACATAATTCTCCTCTATTTGGTCGTATCTAGTATATCAGTGTATAAATTATTCAGGAATTTCCTTTTAGTCATAATATAAACGAGTTATGACAGAGGCAACTCGTACTTATTTTATGCAAAATGATTCAGTCTTGAAGACAAAAAAAACATTTCGTATAGAATTAAATATTTAAAAAAATATTTAATCAATCACATTCAATTGCAAAACGTATATAATAATTAGATATGATTTGCTTACATTAAAATAATTGTTGTAGGTTTGCTATATTGTCTGGTAATTTCAAAAGTCTTGATTTACTTTTATGAAACTTGATTTTCAGAGCGTACGCCAATGATGCCAATTATTGTATCTAGTGGAATGTGTGGCCTCGATGGACATACATATTTTCATCTAACATTTTTAGACCTACTTCGCATGAAGGAAGAAATATATTTGAATATTAAAGCACTACATTTTATCCTAGTATTACGACACTTTAATTAAATTTGTATCGGTAGAAACAAAATGACCTAAGAGGTATAGCATCACCAAAATAAAATTTAAGTTGCCGTTCACTGAATGAGAATGTTTCCAGCAGCAGGGTTGATGCTTCACAAGTTTATGCGTCAAAAAATTGTAAAACAAATTGGGCTACTGGGATGACAAAATACACCAACAAAGAATTAATGTTTATCGTTTAAAATTCAATTAAAAACTTCTCATTTAATTTGTCCCGAAATTATGGGAAGCGGTGATATTTTTTCATCAATTCACGTCTTCTCAGCTACGTATATGTACAAATGTGTCAGAATTTAATTAAATTTCAGTGATTACAAGCAAAGTTTCACACCGAATCACAATCTCAAATATACTATATTTTGCTTTCGTGGATATAGGTGAATAATAATATGTAAAATCTCAATTCGATTACTTATGTCTATGTACAGTAATGTGTAACAAATAAACTGAAGCGAAAACAGCCATTTCCGCTTTATTTAATCAAGCTAAGCAAATATACCAAAGATTTAACAGAAGAATTTACTCTTGGTATATTGAAAATGAATTTTTCTTCTCATTAATAAGAATAAAACGTTCCGGTATAGATAAACATGACCTCAAAATATAATTATTAAAATGAGCCCAATTTGTCCAGGCGCATATCATGACGATAAAATAAAATTGCTACAAATCAGTTAGAATCTCCTGATTTACAAAAAAGCAACAGTTTGTATAAAAATATCCAAAATAGCTCAGCTATTAATGTAAAAGAACATGGATTTTAGAAATTTTTATTAAATTTGAATTGTAGCTATTTAGAACTAGCACAGATATTGATATTCTTCCTAGTATTAGGAGACATATTTGCGTTTACTTAGTGCTAGTTTCTTAAAAATGACGACGTTAAGATTTGTTATATATGCTATTAAATTAAATGGCATATTCAGCCCAAACGAACGATATTGTTGCTAATTTGTATATCACTAAATTTTCTAACCGTGTTTTTGATAAATTATTTTAAAAGAAAATTTTTTGATTTCCTGTCACATAAAAAGAATGTTGTTTGTTACAGGAAACCTGTGTCGATAAAATAAAAATAACCACATAACTAAGATTTTTCTTATTTTGCCATCCAGTGAATGAGAATGATCCTATAAACTAGTACACGGATTAAATACCAATGGCATCTATATATTTCGAAATTACCTTAAGAATTGTTTTTTAGGTGTTTAAATTATGGTGTGTGAAATTTTTTTCACTTTTGACATTAACGAATCCATGATTCCGGCTACATTTTTTATATAACAATGACTTAGGAAATTAAGCTTTAGCAAAAAATTATCTCAGGAATTGGCAAATACATGTTTGTACGACCGACAAAAAAACCACAAAATGTAAACCAGATGTGGATTAGTAGCGATTACCCAGAATGCTAAAAGACAGAAATTTTCTTTTCATTATAATATATAAAATATAATAATTTATCAAACCTTATGAGTAAAAGACCAATTGATAAAACTCGGTGTGAGTTTTCTTAAACAAAAATGGAGAAAAACTACAATTAATTATATTTAAAGTTTTAAATTAACAACAGGTCGGCACGGATTAACTTGTCAAAGTCGATATAGATTGTGTTTTCATTTTATTGTATTGTGAAAAATTTTATCCGTAGGTTTGGTTCCATAAAATGCTTGGTTACGCGTTTGTATAAATACCGGCACATTATACATTTCTTTAGTTACTCAGTTTGGGCGTCTTATGCGTACATAATACTAGTAATATTGCCTCACTTTTGACTAGATATTGTAGAGCGACGATAAAATGAAAGCTATATATGATAAAAATATAAAATAATTATGCAAAAAAATACATGCAATTCTGAATTAGTTTTACATAATTTCAATATATTTCATTTAGTACTATCATATTATTTTGATCATTTCCTGTTTGTTATAAATTTAAGTTGGGGTTCAGCCTTATCATAAATATTTTGTGATACTGAAGATAAAATTATTGTGTAAAATATATAAAGAATTAATGAGTAATTGACATATATTGCTTAACTTATGAATACAAGATTTTAAACTCAATAGCTATTAATTTGTATAATCAAAACACTTATAAGGCACGACAAACAAAGAATGATGAACAACTGCTGGCAAACAAAGCTTATCTCGAGACCGCCGACATGATTTTTAAAATAGCAGTTCATTTTGTAGCTTCTTTCGACAAAATGACAGCAGAAAATCTACCCATTAAACAAAATATGGTAATTTTCATTAAAAAAACTTTTATTCCGTTTCTAGGAATTACCTGGACGATCTAGAGGCAACTAGGTTACGAAACATTCGACTGTTCGATAGAAACAAAAAGACGAAGACAAGTAATTTTTAAAGTAAATTAAGCGTTTACAAGTTTTAAAATATAATGTGGTAAAATTTGTGGAAGTTTTCTATATTTCAGTTTCACAACGATAATACAAATAATTAAAAGCGATTACGAATATCAGCATCACGTTTGTTCGATAAACCAGCACTAGATAGATGCTCTAATATTTTTTTTGGTATATCGGAAATGTATTTTTAGTATCTCTATAGTTTTTTATTATTGTTATTATTCTATTTTGATGAATGCGTATGTATGTCTAAAATCTATGCAAGATTTAGAAAAGATATATTGGTCTAGAAATTTGAAATGATTTAGCTGAGGTAATATATCAATAAAATTATTTGAGAAATCTTGAGAATTGTGGTCATTTGTGAGAACATCTTAAAATTTCCTTTTATTATTAATTATTAGGAAGCAAATATACTACTATTCATTTTCTTGTGCGATTTGAATATATCTTCTTTCTAACCACTTCCTTCTTACTTACACGTTTATGACTAAATGAGTGCGCATTTTCGGATTTTGTCAATGATTGAATATATAAGCTAATGTTGCAACTGTTACGCACCTTCAGATTCCGAAATTCATGAAAATGGAATGGAATAGAATTGAATAGAATAGAATAGAATGGAATAGAAAAGCATAGAATAGAATAGAATAGAATGGAACAGAATAGAATAGAAGAGAATACAATAGAATAGAAGAGAATAGAATAGAACAGAATAGAATAGAATAAAATAGAATAGAATAGAATAGAATAGAATAGAATAGAATAGAATAGAATAGAATAGAATTG
>JAQBSW010002411.1:0-104152 GCA_029291075.1 Eudiplozoon nipponicum | reverse complement strand
TTTTTAAGTTAGGAATGCTGGTCGACTCATTCCAATTAACTGGTACGGTTTTCTCATTCCATATAGTATGAAAAGGTTTTGTCAACGCTCATGAAATTATATCGCCACCATCCTTAAATAATCGTGGAAGTAAACAATCAGGGCCATTAGATTTGCGACGTTTAAGAGATAGGATTGCATCGCGCACTTTTAACTCGGATGGTTCTTGGGGACTAACATTCCACATTGTTGATGCAGGCATGCTTTCGGGAATCGGAACTGATGCGAGTGGCCAGGAAAATTGATCTCTAAAGTGTTCAGCCTACCTGTCAAAACGACTTTTTTATTGGTTATTAAATCGTTGTTACTATCGTTTATAGTTTCACAAACTTTTAATTTTCTCGGATCTGTTGCGCAAATAAATCGGAACAAACAACTACTATTACCTGACGCGAAAGCTACTTCCATTTCTTCAGCCTTTCCGGTTCAAAAGTTTACGAGATCGACTTTTAGACTGCGCTTAAGTTGGTGCCTTATATTGCGAAGAGTATTATTATGAGCCGAGCCAGGTGGAATTTGGCGCCTTTTTTCAGTATCTCCATAGATTTTACAGAGAGCCAATTATTATTTCTACGGGGGCCCGCCCTGCCACATTGTGCACAGTGGAACTTTTCTTGGTCAAAGTTAAATTCTATTTTTTTCCATCAAGACCAGTCAGCTTTGATTTTATATTATCTTAATAATTTTGTCGGAAGGCCGGTTGTTCGAGTCTGCCTACATCTATTTTGAATTTATTCTTGTTTATTTTCCCGGAAAATTTAAATGCAAATCTACAACGGATAAGTGCATGGTCCGAGTCGACATAAGTGCTCCAAAAAGACCGACAATCCCGGATGCAACCAGGCCATCTATAACGAATTGTTACATTATCTATTTGAGTCCACCGTTGTCCGGGAGCTGGAAGACGCCATGTAGCGCAACGTCTAACACTACACCCGCAGTTACGTTATTACATTCTTTAAGTATAAATCAAATGGTTTAGCACATGAAAAGAGTAAATTGAAGTGTAGTTGCTTTACTTCGGTTCTACACATTAGATAAAATTGTACACACATACGCGAGGCACGCTTATCTGGTAAAAAATTAGCTAGACTAATATGAGACTACTCAGTCAGACGTATAAATGAAACGGCTAAAGGAAAGATTATACTCGCTTCACTAGTCTGTTCCTAAGACCTGTTGTGAATTGTGGATTGAAGAAGGATGTCGAAAAAGGCACCCGAAAAATATTTCAATCAAAGAAAGTGGCTGTGTCAGTCAAAACACAGACCAGGTAAACATGCGATTCCCAGTACCGTAACCCATTTTCAATTCCTCTTTGGCATTCGTTTTCGTGTGCTAGGAAACAAAAACCGGATGGATTTCTTCAAACTCTGTAAAGTGTTTACTTGGTACACATAAATATAATCCCGACTGTCATACGTCCACCTATAATGATGTTGCTTAAAGTTCCGGCAAACGCTTTAAAGAAAATGTTCTTAAAAACCGACTATCTCGTCAAAATTCAAATTGCATAAACGCGAATTATTCGTCTGTTCTGCCCCGTAGTCACATGCTCTCCTGGATAATCGACTCTGAATGTTTTACGTGGTGCTACTCGAACGTTGCCCTTTCTTGCCCACGTTAAGACGCAGCAACCATATCTGAAATGGTGCGTCCAAATAGACGTAGGCTCATGTCGATTTTTGCAGATAGACAAGTCTAGCAGACTAAAAGCACATACAAAAGAAGTGTGTTAAGCGACACATCAGACCTACGTTTTGCTGCGGCTAGTACTCGCCGCTTCCACGCTCCCATTGTCACTGTCTTCCTCTTCGGCGTCTTCGTGCAATTCTTTTGTAGATCTACTGATATTGGCTGACGCCTTCAGAGCAGCTGGCCGTGCACGCGACTGGCTGGAGCTGGCGCGTTCGCCTGGTGGCGTTGGAGCGCGGCCCACTCGGTAGGATCGCCAATCAACGCGACTGCGAGTGGCATAACACTGCTGCAGCCATTTGTGGCCGACAATCACGCCTTTGCCGGCGACCTGACGATATTTTGGAGTGTTGTCAAATGCACAACTAAAACACGGCAACATGTGATGTGGAGAACGGTAGACAACACAAAACTGCATTCAGACACAGTTTCACAATAAAGACGACGAGGTTAAATTCCAACCCCATTTTGCTTGTACCCAATAGGTGTAACAGAATGAGCAAAATTAGAAACCAACGCCCGAAAAGTTCACATCATAAACTATGTTGGTAGTCTGGTAGAGTTTGAAAAGGAACTGCATACCCTGATAAAGAATTTATCTGCGCACAAATATTTCAAAAAGACTAGATATGGACAATTCCAAACACCGGGTGATTGAAGAGAACCTTGTTGGGCCCAAAATGTGTTCGTACTCACTGTCTTCAATTTGACTTCGGATATCTCGACCTCCGGTTTCGGGAGCCTAGATCAACGCAAAGTGCATCCCACAAGCAATTTGCCAATCATCAGGTCAAGTGGTGAATTTATTTTAAACTGTCTCATGTTTACCTATTGCTAGATCTCATAAGCATAACTGTCTTTTCATCGGGTAAGTGTGTGTCATGCTTGTTTGTGTGTGCATGTATCTGCGTGTCTACACTCATTGAAATAAATTTACAGTGATTTAATAACACATACTGATAACTCACTAGGTAAGCGCACGCCATGCATATTCACTTCGTGCTTACTGATGACTCATCAGTTGGGACCGATATTACACCATATACCGCGATCTATTTTAGGTGCTGCGAAAGACGACAAGACTATGAGATTAGCAAAAGCTGGGCACGCAGATCAATAAAAGTGCCCACACACAATGTCACTGAGCGAAAAAACGGAATCCCTCGCACACGAAATAAATGCGTACACTTCCTCACTTATATGGTATGTTGATACAATCATCATCATCATTATGCACAGACATACAAAGCCAAAAATTACTGATGTTTTACTGCCATATAACTATAAGAAGAAGAGCAATGTAATTCGAAATGTTCATGGTTAAATTAGGACTGTAAAAGAACACTAGGTCGCCCATTCCTAGTGAGGATGGTTCGTAGTCGGAGTCTTCCTTCACCTAGATAGTCTGTCAACCAAGGCTGATGAGCACTATCTGCCAAGATGCCAGTAGCCAAAGTTTCCTTCAGCAGCCGAAACTTGCCCTTCGCGTCTGGCACACTTGCTCTCATTCCGTCACTACACATTTAACAAGCAAAAGTTACTTCGCAGTTACACCAAACTCGAGGCTTCGCATGAAACGGGATGATGGCTGCCTCCCTTTAGATCCGGCAAGTTGCATGCTACCATTCCCGAAGTGACTAGCTTGAGCCCGCCGGCCGTCAGGCCGCAATTTCTATGGCTTCGGGCCATAACAGATAAGCAAAGTTCATTGACAAATAATAGACACCTTGCATACATCGAGAAAAAATATAGCAATTAAAAGATATACTGAAATAAACACAATACCAAATCCAAAACAACACACACATGACATGAATAATGCAATTTAAAAAATGTGTTTTCGCTCGTTCAAGAAAACATGTCTACTCAACGTACAATTGAAGTTTTTCGGTTAAATCTATTTGAAATAATTCCTTTGATTAAAGAAAATTATAATCAAAAATAAATTAAACTTCATCTATTTAATTCATGTGTTTACCTCGTACTAAATTATCATATATATATATATATATATATATATATATATATATATCATATATATATATATGAAACAACGGCAGTGTGCCAAAGTCCCACAAAGGAAACCTAATTTGCGAAGATGAAGACTACTCTTAATTTAGTATTATGCTAATCAATAAACATGCCCTTTTAACTGAAAATGTCCCTAAAAGTAGCTGTGCTATATATATATATATATATATATATATATATATATAAAATATATATATATATATATATATATATATATCATTTGATTTAAAACAGGCGTTTAAGTTACAATGTTCTCTCATTCGAGTAATTAACCGTCTGGTCGATCGGCCTACGTAAGTTGATCGACAACTTGCGCATGTATATTGCTAAATAATATTTGATATCGACATTAACGGCTGTTTCTCTTTGATTGCTGGCAAAGGCAAGTGTGTTACTCTAAATAACACTCGTAGTTTGGCTGCATTAAATGTGCGTGTTAATGCTGCTTCAACGTTCTTTTTTGCCATTCGAGAAACTGCATCCCCCTTAAATGAGATGTTCAGGTAGATTTTCTTTCCTGGCCCATAATACGTCTGTTTCAGTTTAGTTCCTCTTTTAATAATTGATTCAGTTAATTGACTAGGATAACCATTAGGCATTAAATTGTTATCTGCTTTATTATATTCATTTTCTTTAGAATCTTGACTAACCAACCTGTCAATTCTTGAAAAGCAACCACGAACTGTTGATAATTTATATTTAAATGGCACAAAACTGCTGTAATGCAAATACTGTGCAGACCATGTTGGTTTATGGTAAATTGTTCTGTTTAATTTACCATTAGTTTCTTTCTTTAATAGTACATCTAGGAAAGGCAGACAATCATCTTTCTCGTGCTCTGACAAGAAGCCGCTATTCTTATGTGCTTTGTTGAAACTTTGAAGCAATGTTCGTGATTGCGACCTGTTCTTAAGTACAAGAAATATATCATCCACGTACCGTATATATTGAGCACATTTACTAATGTCACTCTTGAATGATGTGTTCTCTAGGTGCCCTAGAAAAATCTCAGCCAACACTGGAGATAAAGGGCTTCCCATTGCCACACCATCAGTCTGTTTATAGATGCTTCCATTAAAACGAAACCGTACGTCTTTCGTGCAAAATAGGATAACATGGAGATCCGAATCAAAAAAATCTGGAGGACGGTTTCTGTAAACTGAAAGATGTATTACTAAGTAGCGAATACCCACAAACTTCTTATTGAAGTCAACATGAAATACAGACAACGTCCAACAGCAGGCAGTGAAAACGAAAAGGTGTATCGAAGGGAATCGCGGTCGAAAATCATAAGTAGTCTAAAGCGAGAAGTACAAGTTTATTTGCCCAGTACAGAGTTAAATACCCTTTCGGATGCCAAGTCAGTTGTAGGAGAAGGCGCTAAAGATCCCCAATCGCTAGTCGTCCACAATTATCAACGTAGTTGTAATAGCAGTAACACAAGAAGGATAAAAGCAGCTGATGAGATGCACCTTGCGCCCAGTAGCTCACAAGCAAAGGTCACACAGCAGATCAACAAACCTAATTGCAGTGCTTTACAATACAAAGATGAAAGGGGGTATGGCAATGTAAGGGGCACTTGCTATTGAACAGCAAAAGCCAGCTCTTAACGTACAGCAATTTCAATCACACGATATCGAATTTTACTGGTCAAATATAAAAATAGAAATAAAATAGATGGTCGGAATAAATGCAACAGGACAAAGTTCGGCCAGATCGGGAGCAAAACCAGGATCAAAACTATTAGGACAACAGCATCGCCTGCGCAAGAACGTGCCTCCGACTGAAAAGAACACAGTGCGACAGAACTGGTAGTTATCGATGAGGCCACAAATCCGCAAGTCCTTGTCGGTCAATGTTTTCGGAAATAAAGTGTCACAAGCCAAACACAGACAGTCAGCTGACGTTTCGATTGTTGCACAAACCTCAAAGACTCACTAGCGTCTAATGGAACTGCACGTACAGATGCATTGCATACACCATCTATAAGGGTGAGAGAGAGAGAGAGAGTGTGTGTATGAAATAATCGCGTTTCTGCACAAATGGCGAAGGTTGGAGTGCGCTAGTCTAGCTTTCGCGATTCTCATACTCACCTCCTCAATCACATTTCCCGAGTAATTCATACCGCTGCCAAGATATACAAGCCCGCTTGTTAACTGCGTGGTGATTTGTGGGTGCATGTCGGCATGTCTTATTTTATCCCCACTGGTAACAGTGTAGAGTGTGCACATACTGTTGTGCAATTACTGCCACTGTTAATGATTGCAGTGATTCCGTTTGCGCAGCGGTTTACTCCTTATTCGCTTTGTTGCCACTCCGATCGGAAGTTTAGCGCTGCCTGTCCAATGTGTGGTCGGACTGCCCCGGAGACAATCAAAGTTTTGACTGTTTGTGTGATGCTTAGGCAGTCGAGAAAAACATCAAATTGGTGGAACTTTTGAATATTTCGTTTCGCGTCGTTTGGTGCATACACGTGCTGCACCACGAATTCGTGGCCAATCGACAAAAAAACAGCCCTTTGCTGATGGCCGTTTTGAACGTGCAGCTTGGTTCGTGCACAGGTACGGCTGTTAGCGTATGCGCGACGTGTTGAATGCAAAAATTAAGCTGTGATTGAATGTTGCTCTGTTGGGTGGAACATGATAAGTTGGTGATTAGCTAGTGCTTAGTTTATCCGATGTGCACACGCTACCACACACACACACACACACACACACACACACACACACACACGTTTAAAATTGGAAACAATAACAGGTTTGCAAACATGCAGTTGATATTAGGCACAAATTTGGAGCGCACGTTATTGAGATGTTGCTAAATCATGTAATGATAATTTACATGCACTAAAAAAACGTCTGTCGGTTGATTTCGCAACACCTCGCTCTGTCCGATTGGTTATTCTCCTTATAAGACCACATTAAAAACACACACACACACACACACGCACACACACAAATCGACAGATAAAAGCTTAACGCGAGTACCAAGTCCTGTTTAAACCACCTACATACATGAGGTGAGTGCAATTGGAGTCCCAGTCTTGATTGTATTTAGCACCCAATTCCAGAGCCTGCGACCGCAACTGACTTCGAAGCGGGTTCTGGTAACCGCTCAACACCAGTACAACTCCGGTCAACGGTTTTGCACGCGATTGTCCAGCACTCGCCGTCAATTCCGTATTGACAGACGCTTGCCTCCCGTTGCGTTGAGCTGTGGGTGCAACAGTCACGGCAGGCGCTACAACGGAGGACAGTCGAGATTGGAGGCATTCATTAGGCATGTCGGAGGTGTCGCATTATTAATAGCAAGTGTGAGAAGACAAAAAGTAATTTTACAAAAACTATACAACAACTAGTCTGCCACTCAAGGCAGGTGGCCAAAGTTTCCTTCAACAGCCACAACTTGTCCTTCGCGTCTGGCGTGCTTACTCTCATTCCGTTAATATCCACCTAGTAACACTACGTGTTACTAGGTGGTTAAACCAAACTTGAAGATTCACATGAAACGGGATGAGAGGTTCATGGTACCGTTTCCGAGCAGAGCCCGCCGGTCGTCAGTCCGGCTATTTTCGTGGCTACGGGCCATTTGGTTGAAAACCAAGGCCGACATAGCAATTAATCATCCCCAGTGGCAATTTTGATTCAGATTTCTAGTAGAGTCAGCTTCTTGCTAACCAGCATGGCTAAGGTTGGCAGAGCTAATCGCAAGGTTTTGCCTTCATTATGAAGCGACAGGATAAAAGCTCCACGAGTTAACTGAACTTCCGATGTCGCATTGCCCTGACGTTGACTTCCAATCTTTACAGTGGGAATTAATAAGAAGATTAAGAGTATTTTTTCTCACAACTACGCCCGCCTCTACCTCAGGTTGTCTTGCATTACGCGCTCGCGGAGAATAGGAGACGGCGAGAAATCGGCGCAAACTAGCCAAAACATTGCACCGCAATGCTAGCAGACTTACTCGCGTTGGTTGCTGACGATGCCTTTGCGATTTGCGCTGCAGGGCCCTTGTTGGAGCTGCGTGGTGTCACGTTGCCCGTCGCCTTGTGACTGCCACTTCCACCAGATGAGTTCGAAGACGTGGAATCTTTTCTTCGCATAGTTGTCGGTGTTGCTGGCATTCGGGCCTCCGCTTTAAACAATTTGAGACAAAGGTAACAACAGAAATATGTGTCACAAAGAGCGATTTACAACAAAACATTGCTCAAAAGTTGTCTAAATATTAAGTATTTTCACAAACTTTCATTGTAATTTATTGTGGGAGGCGATATACACGTTGCTGTTCGAGAACTTGCCTCAAGGTAAGAATATTATCTTGACAATGTCATTCTGATCGGAATCCGGCTTGTTCTTCTCTAGTGCGTGGTTCAGGTGAAGCGATAAGACGGCGCAAGACAGTCGAAGCAAATAACCTAGACACGACTGGAGTCAAGCTTATACCACGATGGTTATCGCACGAATTACGATTGCCTTTATTGAAAATGAGAATGATGATTGACTCATTCCAATCAAGGGATACGGTCTCCTCATTCTTTACAGTACGAAAAAGGTTAGCCTACACTCAAGAAATTTTCTCTACACCATCCTTAAATAGGCTCGTATTCAAGTTATTGGAGTTTAAAGCTCTGTGATGTTTAAGAGATGATTTCAGCGCGTGTTTATAACTCAGGATGCTTCTTCGAGATTAAAGTTCCACACTGTTGATGCAGGCATAAATTCTGGTACTAGAGCTGATGCAGGGGCCCAAGAATAATTGATATTTGATGTAATCAGCCACCTATCAAGACGACGTATTTTATTGGTTATTGGACGGTCGTTGCTATCATTTATAATTTCGCTAACTTTTAATTTTCTGGGATCTGTTGCACGGATAAGTTGGAACAAACAGCGGCTATTATCTGATGCGAACGCTTCTTCCATTTCTTCAGCCGTTTCTCGTTCGATAGGATTCGGGATCGACTTTTAGACTGCGCTTAAGTTGGCGTCTTACAACTCTACGCGTGTTATTATACAGTCGGGAAGATAAGTTTGGAGCATCTCTACAGATTTTACAGACACCCAATGATAATTTCTATGAGAGCGTACACTGCCACCAACACCAGTATCTGCATTTTACATACTGGAACTTATCTTCTACAAAAGAAAATTCAAATTTTCGCCTTCAAAGTCAGTTGAATCGGATTTAGTGTATGTTTACATTTTTCATCGAAAACCGTTTGATCAAGTTTGTAAATATAATTATTTGAGGTTTCGTTCTTAATTGTATTCCCGGGAAATTTGAGTGCAACCCTTTAACGGATACGTGCATGTGCAGAGTCGGCATACGTGTTCATAAACGAAAGACAAACCTGGAGGCTACATTACCTATTCGAGTACACTGTTGTCCGAGGGCTGGACGACGCGACACTACGTCTGAAGTTTGTGCTACTTAAGTATAATATTAATATATTCCGCAAGGCCATCCAACAATTGTTTACCTAAATGAAATTCTGCGCTAATTAAGCACCAACTTTCACATATCCTGCCACCCTTGTCCAAGACTATATACCCGGACTTCGTGCTCTACTTAGTAAGGAGCTTAGTTCGGAGTAAAAAAGCATATCTGCTGTCGTCGGTGCGGAATTCGGACGGAGCACATGCCGATGCAACGAAAAGGCAACGTTGATCTTGGCTTCTGACATTAATTTTAGTAGAAGTAATTAGGTGCGCCGCATAAAAAGTCGGCTGTTTCAGCTTCTGCTCGTGAGCTAAGGACAATACCGACACCCGACTTGTCGGCTTGAGACGTCTCTCTCTTGAATCAGAGGTTCGAAGCCAATAACGCGTAGACAATGACGGTGCGCCCAGTTCTGTAAGGCACTCTTCGGATACGCAGCACACATCGCCCTCTAATTTATCCAACGTACGTGCAAGACCTTCTTGTTGTCAAGCTTGCTCCAATGCTCGCACATTAAATGCGTTGGCGTTTAAAACCAACCCAGGTTTAGTGAATGGCAGTTTGCTTTAATTATTTGCCATGCATGACAATCAGAAAACGGGCTCAATTTCTTAACAGTTGGAATTAATAAGAAGGGTACGAGTATTTTTTCTCACAAATAATCCTGCTCCTGCCTCTGGCTGATGGGCATTACGCGCTCGCGGAGAATAGGAGACGGCAAGAAATCAGTGCAGACTGCACAGTCAGACTTGCCAAAACATTGCATCACAATGCTAGCAGACTTACTCGCGTTGGTTGCTGACGATGCCTTTGCGATTTGCGCTGCAGGGCCCTTGTTGGAGCTTTGTGGTGTCACGTTGCCCGTCGCCTTGAGACTGCCACTTCCACCAGATGAGTTCGAAGATGTGGAATCTTTTCTTCGTATAGTTGTCGGTGTTGCTGGCATTCGGGCCTCCACTTGTAACAATTTTAGACGGAGGTAGCAACAGAAGTACGCAAGTAAGACATCAAAGTTTTATTCTAGGTGTGACAGAGAGCGGTTTACAATAAAACGTTGCCTAAACATTAGGTCTGTTCACAAACTGACATTGTAATTTTTAAAAAAAATTGATAACAAGAAAATGGAAACCACAAAAACAGCCATTTACTGCTTTTCAGTAATATCTTTCTAAAAACATATCTTCATAAAAAACGGTACATTGGTGTGGCGATGCCTCTAGATATAGCACTGTCAGTCTTGTTTAATCATTGACATCATCAGAGACTGCAATAACACAGCCTTTAATCACCGACGTCTCTGTTACACACAGCCATAACAGTTGACTTATTAAGCTAATAGTTTGAAACACAACAACAGTATTACAGGAGAGCGATTCATGAGAGGGGGGATCTAGCTAAGACGCAGACAAGTTGGCATCGGTAATAGAGCTGCTTTGCGATTTGTGCTCAACCGAGTGACAAACACGTCCAGACCTCGCAGTTGACTCTGTCCTACTAAGGAAAGAACCTTCTAATGCTCCTACGAGAAATGTGTAGCAAGACTACCACATCATAAATTGATATATATATATATTAGGTAACTGCAATCAAGAATGCATAGATCAATAACATATTGTCTTTTTTTCTTCACAGAAAACTGTGAATCAGCGCTATACACCAAATTCGATGAATAACACGGACACCAACAAGAAGTCAACCTATTTTAGAGACGCCAGATATTATAAGGTCGAGTCGGCTAAAGGGAGATGGAGTGATGCAACACAATGTTTTAGCCACTAATTATGCCCATCTACTATTTGTTGAAAAGAAGAAAACTTATCCATCTCAACATGATAATGCAACCGAGAAAGTGCATTAATAATCCAGCTAATTGTGACGAAAGAGCGGTGGGTTCAATCAAGACGGAAATAACTGCTACATAACACAAGGGAACCCGACCACAGTCCGGCGTACAACAGGTGTGCTAAGCAAAGTTAATCTGAAGACGAGGCGACATCGAAAAAACAGCCTAATTTGCAAATCGAGACGCACTGGCGCGTTTCGACCTTCCTTGATCATCACGACGGCAAGCTGACTAGCGAGGATCAAACCGCAATGCATATGTATGGAAAGCAGAATTAGATATGCGGCTCTCACCTCTAGCAATCTCACATACATTGTACTTGACTGGTAATGTCGGCTGCACAATTTCTATGCAGTCACGAACATTAACTATTTTGCAGCTTTCGCCATGTACACACACACACACATATATATATATATATATGTATATATGTAAATATAGTTAATACAATAAAACAAGCAATGATTGCGCAGGTGGTGTTTATAATAGTTTAAATCACGAACATGAACTGTTTTTGCAGCTTTCGCCATATATACATATATAGGCAATACAATTTAACAATAATTGTTTGCGCAGGTAATGGTAACAATTCTTTAAATCAAGTTTGCGAGCTTGAAGTAAACACCAATCCCATTGTATTTAACCAGTCGTCGAAGAACATAGCAAAAACTGCCGCCAGTCGCACGCACTGACGCGTTTCGTCATTCCATGATCATCATCAGAATACGACGGCAAACTGACTAGCACGGATCAAACCGCATTGCATATATACATATATATATATATATATATATATATATATATATATGTATATATGTAAATATAGTTAATACAATAAAACAAGCAATGATTGCGCAGGTGGTGTTTATAATAGTTTAAATCACGAACATGAACTGTTTTGCAGCTTTCGCCATATATACATATATAGGCAATACAATTTAACAATAATTGTTTGCGCAGGTAATGGTAACAATTCTTTAAATCAAGTTTGCGAGCTTGAAGTAAACACCAATCCCATTGTATTTAACCAGTCGTCGAACAACATAAAACAATTTAACAATAATTGATTGCGCGGGTGGTGGTAACAATGCTTTAAATCAAGTTTGCGAACTTGAAGTAAACACCAATCACATTGTATCTAACCAGTTGTCGAAGAACATAGCAAAGCTACCGACAGTCACATGTACTGCAATGGTAATAGTTTCACCGACCAAGTGGTGTAACAATGGTCTTATTGACGGATATCACGCCTTGTTTTGGCCGTTATGAAATATACCGAAAATTATCGCAGGCATACGAAATATGTAAAAAAAAGTCCACGGATGCCACCTACTAGGGTTCGCCAGAGATGAAGCAGACGCTGAAGATGATTGCTTCGTCAGAATAGAGCCTCCTGATTGCTGTCTTGCCATTTTAAACAAAGCACCTGGCTGAATGTCACCCAGATCTTCCACATCATTCTGATCAAGTATCTTGACAGTTTCAGAATTCGCCTTCGCGCCACCAGCTTCCTGAATTCGACTCGTTTCACTGGCCTCGCTCACTTGCCTAACAGTTGGTGGGTCCGGCGTCTTTTTGTGAGACTCGATCTGCTCGGCATCAGCAGAGTGTGCATAGAAATGGATAAACGAGAGACCGAATTGAAGCTCGCTGTTAAACGGCTGCAAACAGACAACGTGCACAAGATCCCAGGACTCCGCCTGGACTGACTGCACGAACTGATCGCTGCTGAACATACGCACAGATTGCATTGACTTGCCAGCCTTCGCCTGATCTGGTGACATCAGCGTGCTAGTTGGAAGCAGTGTCTTGCAATCGATTTGCAGAAAACAAAGCAAGCACAGTTGGTAGGAGATGGATTTTTGATTAGATTTCAATAACAAAGAGAAGTTTAACTGGTTGTTCAAAATCGGAATGTACTTTAGGTAAGACTTTTATGAAAAAATACTAACAGAAAAAAGGTTTTACGTTTGGTGGTGCACAGCCTTTAAATTAAAAGGCTGGCCACGTGGTAATGACTAACACGAAGCCATGAAGATTACAAATTTCATGAAAGAAATGACCGTTACATGCGATCACTGCTATTACCATCATGTCCCTCACTCTAAAGCCATTCTTCATTTCATACCTTTCTAATCAATTTAATTTCAACTCCTCTATTTAAAAAAATAAAGGGTTTTTTTTACACATTATCGTCAATTTCTCTTATTAAAGAGAAATATCATCACCCGCGCAATCAATTATTGTTTAATTTGCCGTCGTACTCTGATGATGATCATTGAAGGTCGAAACGCGTCAGTGCGTTGCGACTGGTGGTAGTTTTGTTATGTTGTTCGATGACTGGTTGAATACAATGGGATTGGTGTTTACTTCAAGCTCGCACACTTGATTTGAAGAAAATCGTCAGATGTTCATTCATTATCGTCAATTAATCTAACTGACTCGTCGATGAATTAGCTATTTTTTGAAAATCCAAGACCTACAAGCAATGAAAATATCATCGTTAATAAGGTTATGATTCCTATTATAAATTTCAAGGTAAATACTTCATTCGTATTTGATAAATGGAAATTTTATTTTAAATATTTTACTTGAATTATCGTCATCAGTTCATGTTTTATCGTCAACTAATCTAATACAAATGAAGTATTTACCACGATATTCACAATGAGAATCTCAATCATATAAATATTGACATTTTCATTAATTGTAAGTCAAAAATTTTCAAAAAATACCTAATGCTTCGACGATTCAATTAGTTTTTTTGACGATAAAGAATGAAAAGTTGACGATAATGAATGAGAAAGTGACGACAATGAGTGAAAAACTCTCTAATAAACGCATTAATTAAATTTAAATTAACTTTTTGTTGTTTAACCGACACCCAGTACCTTATAACGTCAAACCTTAACTGCTTTACCTGACGTAAGTACTATACAGGTGGAAAGGTAACTGTTTTATAATAGGTCATAGATGGCCAGTTCAAACTTTAGGTCGAAAGCGATGCTGAGTACAGACCACGCAAAGGAAAGGCTGACCAAAGAAGAAGCTCGTATGCAATTGAAATTTTCGTGTAGTGGCCTCGTTTTGTGTGACGCAGGTTGTAGGACTCGGAAGCAAATGTCCATTTGTTCAAGTCAAAGCTAAGGTAATTCTGGCACAAAATATGGACGCAGCCGGCATACTTCACGAATTTCATTTTGCATTTGATACAATACCAAATTATACGGAAAACATGAAGTAAAATCCAGTATATATATATATATATATATATATATATATATATATATATAATGTGTTCCTTCGAATATTACACAGTATATTTATAACTATGAAGAAAAAACGCATTAATAACAAAGTGGATAAAGACCATTTATTTCGTGAATACTAAACATCGCTCTACAATCATTCAATTAAATACATTCTGGGTTTCCAATTAATTATGCGGGTGACAACTGGTCTTACTCGGTTTTACCTTCTATTTATTTTCTTGGCTGATTAGTAATTGTGCATACGTATGTGTTTGTGTGTGTGTGCCTGTTTTCAGGAAAAGTTCTTTCTCGCTATATAGCAAAGAGGTTAATGAGAACAGTACATTCTTGTATTGATGGATTGGGAGCTAACCAACTGTTCGCATTGCAGCCTGTTACGTGTACGAATGTCATTTTCCGGAATGTTGTCTTTCGATTCGCTTTTTTCTTCAACATTTTTCTGTTCACTTGGTAACAGCGCAGGTGCGGATTGCAGTGTTCAATGCGCATATTAGTTCGCAATTTTTTTCTCCGTATGTGCAGCTGTTTTCCACTTCAGTTGGGTTTTGTGAACTAAGCTACTTGCTTGTTGTTTTATATAAAGGACTTCATAAATATATATTAATTTTTCCGATTTTCATTTGTGTAGAAATTGGTCAAATTGATATATGATCGGAAATATCTGATTTTCGTGACGGTACCAAGCCTTTGTTAATCAATTTCTGTGGCAAATGTTACTGGATTCTGTTTATCAATTGCTTATTCGTACATCCAATATATGTGCCACCTCAAATACATGAGAATTTGTAGACTATGAATGATTTGGAGAGAATTGGCAATTGACCTTTGGCATCCAACCTCATGATTCTCTGTGTGCTAAATATGATATTATAAATGACGTGACTGCCTCAAGAATTTTCGTTCCTTTAGGAACACGTATGCCAATTCTGATCATGTACTTGATGGCGAAAATTTAAATTTACTTCGGACAAAAAGAAATTTTACTAAGCACAACGCAGGTAGCGGTGTTTGTGGCAACGTACACTCTCACAGAAATAACCATAGGGTATCTGTACAGTCTGTAGAGATTCTCTAAACTAGAGGTCAAACTCAGCTAGCCCGGCTAATAATAATACTCGTAGAGTTGTAAGACGCCAACATAAGCGCAGTCTAAAAGTCGATCTCGAATCCTTTTGTACGAGAAAGGCAACGGGTAATGGCCACTGTTTGTTCGCGCGATCGGTCCAAGAAAATCAACAGTTAGAAAAGCTATAAATGTTAGCAGGAACCAACAAATAAACGGTAAAATAAGTCGTCGTGATAGGTGGGCTGAACAGTTTAAGCTTCTATTTTCTTTGGTATTTGCGTCAGTTCAGATTCGCGAAAGCCTGCATGCATCAACAGTTTGGTATGTTAATCTCGAAGACCCATCAGAGTTAAAAACGACGCAAAGCCGCAGTCCTTGAAGATTTACTTCCAGGATTATTTAAAGAAGGTGGCGATATGATTTCGGGAGCGTTGACTAAACTTTTTCATACTACATGGAATGAGGAAACCGCACCACTTGACTGGAATGAGTCGACCATCATTCCCATATTCAAAAAAGGCAATCATAATTCGTGCGATAACCATTGTGGCATCGTTCCTCCAGTCGATTATCCTACGCCGTCTTAGTGCTTCACGTGAATCACTAAAGAACAGGCCAGATTCCGCTCAGGACGAGGTTGTATAGATAATATTTTTACGTTAAAGCAAGTTCTTGAACAGAGACATTTATATCACCGTCCCAAAACAGCCGTCTTTCTAGACTTCAAGGGTGCATTTGATTCGGTGGATCGCAATGTTCTATTCGATATTCTGTCGAAAAGTGGTGTGCCCAAAAATTTGTAAATACTATACGCGCTCTCTACACAAGTAATTCTGGTCGCGTTAAGGTCTACAACGAATTAACGCATAACTTTTCCACCTACAGTGGTATGTCAAGGCTGTCCACTTTTCCCTTTTTTATTTAAATTTTGTAATCGATGTCATTATGAACAAAACTATTCCACACACTCTGGATGCAGGTGTTTAAGTTCTCCCGGGCGGTAAACTAGCCGATCTTGACTATGCGGACGATATCGTACTATTATTCGACAATTGAGATCTCTATCTGACAACCTTGAATAGATTAGCTGACTGCGACCGCAGAGCAGTTGGTAGCTCTATCAATAACTCAGGCAATATGTCAGTCTGGATGAGAGTGCGAATCGAGGAAACTTGAGTCGCTTTCTTGATCCTTCGCCATTTATGAAGAAACGCAAGTATACAACTCGACCCTAAAGGTCATGTTTACAATGCATCTGTATGTGCAGGTTTGTTATACGCTAGTGAGATAATTTTAGACAACTACAGGCATTCGACCATCGTTGTTTTAAGAAATATAGCACGCATTGGTTACCAACAGCGAATAACCAACTTTGACGTCCGTAGACGTTTTTTTGGACCGGCCAACATGTGTTCATCTTTAAAAAGAAAAGTAAGGCTCCATCAACCTCGTTGGCTCGGACACGTTTTGCGTATGCCCTCATGTCGATTTCCCAGTAGAGCTCTGTTCTCTCATCCAGCACCAGATTGGCGTAAGAAAGAAAGTAGGCAGATTTTGACATGGCAGAAACATTTGAAGTCACTTACATCCAAATTAGGGAAGTAAAGGACCCACTCATCTGCCAGGATGGGGTCCAAGTGCGCATCATTGTTCGTGGTTAGAAAGCCTGCGCGATATGGCGTTGAATCTAGCTCAGCGGCGATCTTGTTGCAGATATCTAGTAGAGTCATCTTCGTAACTTCCTTTTCTTAGTAGAGCAGAGTTAGCTGCGATTTTTGGTTCTGTTTACGACGTGATACAGTATAAACCGCGAGGAAGCTGTATTTCTGATGTTGACCTGTCTTAAAGCTGACTTGGCCACAATTATGTTGTATAAAGGTCTAATGTACCTCATTTCCTTTTTTTACCTAGTTAAATATATATTTAAATTAACTAGATCTTCCCCCTCATAAATCACTCTCCTTTAATAATGTTTATTGTCTAATTTATTGTCGTCATTATTACCACTTCGCTTGTGTTAATTTTTAGATTTTTGTTTTCATGTAATTTTTTTCCCAGTGGTATATGGCAGTGAAGCATCAGTTACTAACGACTTTTGTATTGCTGTGCCTGATGTCGATGATGGAATATGTCAACTAGATTAACACTTAAGGTGAGGACCAAAATGAAGAAAATTTACATTAAGATTAGAAAAGCAAATCGTGAAAGCTCCTCAGTTATTTGAATTGACCTCTATGACAAATGGAAAGGCGATAATAATTACCTGGAAGTCTTCATTCGAAAGCGATCGCTTCACTTTTATTTCAATGAGTGCCGATCCTTCATTTCCAATATCAATGCGCGTCAATTGGACACATTTTGGGAACTTAATTAAAAAAGAAACAAAGAAAATAAGTAAGTAGACAGTCAGTAGGCAGTGGAAATTTGGTGTTAAAATGTGCCACCTTAGATGCAGCAGACGGAAAAATTTATTGAATTTTTCTGTAATTTACCAAAAATTCAAATACAAAAATGTGACTCACAAAAAGTTATCCAGAATAAAGTTAAAATATCCTTCAATTTAGCATAACTCAGTTTTGACCGCCCCCCCTCCTCAAGGAACGAGCGTACTAGTGCCCATTTACAGCCCACAGGCAACTATAGACTTCATTTTATGCACAGTGGTGCATCTGTAAACTCTGCCGGTGTAACGCAATGTAGCAGTAAACCTCTACGTTGAAAAAATTGGAGCCTACGCTGTTAGTTGACAAAATTATGCCAAATACACCTGTAATTAAATAAAAAGCTTGGTCTCTCACAGTGTGCTCCAGTAGAGTACAAAAGAAATAAACAAGGCATCTAACCTGGATCCCGCCAGCCGTGAGATTTCCGAAGATTTTCGCCAGCCATAGTGTCATTTCATTAAGCAATATACAGTGCAATGTGATCAAGAGACCGGTAAACCTAGAATGATTGAGCTAACTTCAAATATATATATAAATATATATATATATATATATATATATATTGAGAGTTTGTATAGGGTAGCAACACAGTCATTGCCGGGTCGGTACATGGAACCAACACAATAGATTTGAAAGTATGATAAATTTTACCAAAATTGATAATTACAGCTACATTTGAGCACCTGTTTTTACTGCAAATTCATACATTCTGGCCTTGTTCGATAATCATGACATCATTCAGTTAAATATATAACATTTGTGGAGGAAGATAATTCCTCCGCCAAAATTAAAGTGACATTAACTGATAAATTTAAACCACCTTCGCTGATTGAAACGAATTTTATGTAAAAAGAATTTATTAATTTATTTTCCAGAACTTTCTTTGTTTAAATACTTGACTGTATAAATACTTTTAATTGTGCGCGATTTCAGTTTTCGAGCATACTGTCCGTGACCGGTTGTAACTTCCTCGGCTTGCTGCATTCATTTCATTTTCTCCATTTAGCGTTTACTCCAATTCCACAATATATTCCTGCTAACACTGTCTTATATTTTTTACTTCCGCACATATTTGGGGATGTTCTGGAACAGGTAATTTAATAATTCTGTTTTTCACGTCTATTTCTTTCCAGATTATTTGTTCGGGTGTTTTGTAACGTGAAAGGTTTCACATTCCGATTGCCTAACATTAAGTATCAAATTTATAATTAAATTCGATCGACATGGAAGCTCATCTTAAATTTGAGGACACTAGCAAGTTAGCACAAGACATGGCAGGTATGAATGAAAATACAAGCTTATCAGATTCTATTGTACATATTAGGACTGAACACGATCTAGCATCTATGGGGTTCTCAGACACCAATAGGTTAGGAGCCTCTACACAGTTAGATAACGTATGTTGCGGAGAACTAATACAGATGCAGTTTTTGTATTAGATGTTGCGCAGCTCGTAACAAATTAGATCAATTATCACCAGAAGGATAAACCTAAGTCAGCATGAACGGAAATTATAATCTCATGCGCACATTGGTTTCGTGCTTACTGGCGACTCATCAGTTGGAAGCGGTATTACACCCAATACCCAATACAATGTGTGGGTCAAGAAATGAAGGACATTTGGATGATACAATCACCTGTATCAATATGAATCAGTTGAAATATTATCCATTGTGTTCCTCAGTAACAAATCATTAATTATTAGGTGGTCTGCCGTGTAAACAAACGGATATACGACACATACGTTTTTTAAAGCACCTGTCACTGGACAGTGGACAGACAAGATACCAATGCGTGGCCCATTCCTAGGAATTAGGCGGCATTCCTAGATTCAAAACTTTACTACTAGTCACCATTTATCTACTTCTAGTAAAAATTAGGTCTTTATGTATCGGGTACTCGAAGTTTTCTCTCATCAATCTATCCACCCCTTGATAGAAAAAATCCTTTCACTTAATGATTTCCGATAGAATAGATAATTAAATGCAACTATTAATTCAACCTAATTGCATGGTGTTAGACCAGAACAAGTCATTGGCTGCATAAAATCAACAGAGCGCCTAATCAAAGTAGAATTGAACGGGGAGCCTTCAATTAAACTGTTCGTCACTCAAGGCTGACGAGCAGCATCCTCTCAGAGCATGAACTTTTGAGTTGTCAATAAATGAAGTTATTTTCAGCGGTCAAAGTCGTCTCCCCGCATCCGACGCTCTTTCTCGCATTTCTTCACTGTCCATGCAACACTAAGTGATAACTGAGCAGTGAAGTCGAGCACGAGGCGTCGCACGAGATTGTATGGCGGCTTCCTGATAGTATTGACAACACTCATACTGAAGATGCCAGTTCGACAAGCCACTGGGTGTCAGTCGCAGGCCAAAAATGTACAATCTAACGAGTCAATACAACGTTATATTTAGTTAGACCCAGCTAACTTCGTAATAAAGTTGAAACATGTGCCAGACTTATACCAAAATGCAGCCAGGCATTTCAGTTATCGATCCACATAGCATTTCTCCGCCGAGAAACCAATAATATTAATTGTACACAACACAAACCTAGGTGTTGTACAAGAGTAGTTTGTAACATAAAAGACAATTCAAAAGAAAGCAGAATAAATATACAGATTTGCGTAAACACTCGTTCTCGGCATGTGCAAGTATTCTTTTTATTTGTGCACGTAGCATACGTGTGTAATTGAAGCATGATTGAATGCGGAAGAGTCAATGCTCTCTGTTCGACCACTTACAAATCGATCACCACCGGCATCGGGCTGTCCGATTCTCTCCATAAAAACATCAAAAGGGAACTTTGTGATTCCAACCTACTGTAGGCCTGCTCAAACGTGATCTACACAGGCGAATTTTGTGTTCCTACACATTTAGAGGAGCGTTAATGACAATAGTGGTAATCTTATTGCCCTAAATAAACAGTAAATTAATGCTCCGGACAGAAAAATCTTGAAGTACACCCTGAGCAAAAATCGTTCATCCTCAACCCACACGTCCATAAACTTCATGGTTCTGCTGCAATGAAGCATCAGTCGGATATATGAAATCCTTCTCGGGCTTAGTTTTGCGTCAAACATGTGTGACCCGTGCGACAGACTCCTAACGAACTAGTGCCAATTGTGCACAAAAATCACTGATCCAACGAACAGGAACTTGTTCGCCACTAAATTCTAACAGATTTCTGCCCTTTCAAGTGTAACCCGGTTATTAAGAGCGCAGTGCGTTGTGGTCAAGTAATCGATATCACGAATAATAGGTTCTGGCCATGAGATCACTCGTCAGTCACGTATGTGGTCTCGAACATCTACCACAGTTACCTCTTTAATTTGGTTAGCGGTGTGGAAGTGGCCTCCTAGAAAAGAATGAGCTAGTTTTATAGCCTACAAATAAGCACGTATCTAAGTGGCAATGAAGCATCAGTTTAAGAACGTCAATGTATTTCCGTGCTCTCTCCTTCTCTCTCTCTCTCGATATTCAGACGGTGCCTCAAGCAACGCAATCGCCAATATTAATAAAGATGCAACGCTGATGGCACATCAAATGCCACTGGGCAGAATTGGTCGACCTCAAGGTTTTGAATTTAACCAATGCTTTATAGCGATTTGATGAAAATGACCTTAAATCATTTAAAAAATCGAGCCAGATGTTGGCCGTTAGCATTGGCCATCCACAGAAACACCAGTGGACCGACATAATACTTAACCAGCGGAGCATTGACTTCGATCCTAATATAAATGAGCGGAGGAGTCCGGAGTGGTGTGCCAAACATGCCAAAGGCAGTTTTAGTAAAGATCTGTCTAAAAATCGTGACAGCAGACCAATTAGTTCACACAATGGACCCAATTAGAATAATTTATTTAAAATAGGATGCGGTTTAGTTAATTTTAAGCTTCCTACTAAAATAGACTAGAAAACTGAGTGAAAACTCGTTGAGCGCTCGCCAAAAAAAGCATTCCAAACTACAATACATGTTTTTACTTAAATCAAAGTAGACCGGTTTCGTCCTTATTGGGAGCTCATCATGTACTGGCCAGAATTTGCCACCGACAGGGCCCGAACCTGGGCACGTCTGTTTCGGAATCTGGTGCTCTAACCACTGAGCCACCCTACCGCACACTGCACACAATTTTCGTTTATATGCTAAGACGTGTGCAGGATGGCTCACTGGTTAGAGCACCAGATTCCGAAGCAGACGTGTCCAGGTTTGAGCCCTGTTCGTGGAAAATTCTGGCCAGTACGTGATGAGTTCCCAATAAGGACGAAACTGGTCTACTGGATGAATTGCTCAAAGTTCCAACTAACCATCTCCAATCTGTCATAACAGAAATGACATCACATTACATGAGAAGTGGTATTGAAATAAACAAAATTAAACGATCATTGGTTGCGTTGGTGGTGATAACAGTTATTACAATCACGTTTGCGGTCTTGATATAAGCACCTGACCCATTAGTTACTTACATATGTCAGAATAAACTAAGAATTCTATAGTACTGGATGAATTACCTTTTCTACAATATACAATTCTTAGTTTATGCTGACATATGTAAGTAATTAATGGGTCAGGTGATTATATCACGGTCGCAACCTTGATTATAATAATTGTTATCACCGCCCGCACAACCAATGTTCGTTTAATTACACAAAGTAAATTGACACATTACATGCACAAATCCCATATCGCCGAACTACAATGCACAAAGGCATAAATAAACAGATCAGACTAAACTAGTTGAGGCATTTTAGCGGCAAGGGACAAAAATTAATATTACATTCCTTCAAACGTTGGCTAATATGCCTATGGCGTACTAGCAGTAGAAACATTTTTTACTTTTTATCCACTGACTTCTGTCAAACAAGGCTAAGCGCAACGAGAATTTCATCTGGATAATTTGCGAGTACATCCACAAATACTATTTTAACTTTCTAAGAGTTTGCACCTCTAATATTTTACACAGTCTGAAGATCTTCAGAAGAGCAGAAAGTTAATTTAGAGGTTTACACATTAAGCTTTCCACTTCTGGATTTACCCGCCAGCTTTCGTAGACTTTGGATCAAGTCTTGCACTGAATGCTGGCAAACACCATCTGATTATGAGACGTCAGCGATAGTACTCGCTGCAAAAGTAAAAATAAATAGAACAAATAAAGACTGGGACCAAACTCACGGAAAGCTCGACAACTGCCTTCTTCTCGCCTGGATTTGCGCACTTCCATTTAAGAAATCCGGATGGAGAAAGCAAATTCTTTGCCGGAAATTCCTGAAAAAACAAGAAAGAATTACTATAGAAAGCTATTCAAGCTTTGCGCAACTAAAAACATGTAAATTTATATACATATATTTTTCAAAAATGCTCAAAAGTAAAAAAATTCAACTAATTACAGTTTTAAATATGGAACAGAAGGATACATTGCCACCAGAGCGTCAGAAATCATTAACTAGAGGTGGAATTTACTTGTCGAAGAGCATTATCTAACTCTTAGATATGCAATCAACTCTGCATATAGCTTAGAAACACCTCAACTTTTCAGCTGATACATCATCTAAGAAAACCACTTATAAATCCCTCTCGTTATCCTGTCGATGCAACTTCAGTGGATGTCTGGAATGGCAGGAAAGATGGAAGAGTAGTTTCATGCTATTATTCGCGATATCGTTCGTGTAATTACACAGGAATGTCAACAATCAAAGGACACTGTGGTTGGAGAAAATTTACGTAAATCCACCGCCAGATAGAGGGAGAATCTAAAGCAGAGGTTAACTCAGTTTTATTGGCATATACTCTTACTGATGTGCGAGCACACAGCCGCATCTTTCATGAAATCACTTTTGCAGCATCAGTTTCTCAAATGAGGGTGGCACTAAGGGTATACAATTAATCCTCTTGAAGACCCTAATATTATAATCAATTGCTTTCGTTTATTTCGGACATTTCTAGTGATAACATGCATTAGCTTTAAGCAAATTAGAAGAAATAAGTCTACTGGCAACGCTACTTTCGTAGTATCGAAGCGCAATTATCTACCGTACGCATAGTGGACATTCCGCAGCCTAAGGTGATATTTAACTAATACAGAGTAAAGGCTTAATTTTTTTCAGTCGCATGGCCCTAGGCACCATTTAAGACAACTCTGGAGGATGTTCGTTCATGTTCATGTACTAATGTATTAATAATAATGCATATTTTCGAAAATCTGACAAAATTTAATAGTAATAATAATAATAATAATACATTTATTTGGCATCAAAGGCCAACTGGCCCAATCATTGAAATAGCAAATCAAGGGTAGGATATGTGGAGGTGAGTGGAATTGTGACTAGCAAAGTATTTAATAGCAGGGGGAGGGGTTGGGGAGGGGAAAAGTTATCATTAACAACAAGATAGTTCAATCTGGTGAAAAATAAATATAAGCGAAGTTCCATTTGACTAGACAAGATCAATTGGAGATAGTCCGTGAAGTATCAGATCTTCAAGGTGAATGTGAGATCGAAAACGAAGATGAAGATAAAAAGATGGCGGCCCGGAGGTAGACGTCGACCGTTGGAGTCCGTTGTCGTGACGAATGAATTGATGGAGTCGGCAGGATTGAGGCGAGCGAGTCTTGCAAGGATCGCAGGCATCTGTAGAACGTGATCGAGATTAAAATAAGACCAGGGAGAGTCGAAGTCCGAAGCGAACCGTAAATAATTATAAAACCAATCCTGTAAATAATCGACACTTTGATAGCTCGTAACATCATGAATGAATGAGGAGGATTTTGCGTAACAAGACATTACTGAACAAACATAGAACAGAAAATTATTTTAGAAAAAATTACGTTGGGATGTAAGGAGGGTATCAAGATGAATTATTTAAAATTAATGGATGCTCTTTAGCAACAAAGCTTAATACTTAATCCTCTGAAACGAATAAACTCATTATTTTTAATTATTTAATAAGGTTATCGGACTTTAAACAAACTCTGTGTCTATTTTAAATAATCGCCAACACAGTAAACGTACTCAAATTCACATGCTGACACGCTTTGAACTGTGTTAATCAGTTGGATAATGGCCTCTACTAATAGCTGTGGAAAGCAAACACGTCACACACGCGTGACTGGTGTTGCTTTTCTACTTCATGAAACCAGTAAAGGAATGGAAATAGGATTTATGTCAAATTCACAGGCTTAAAGATAAATAAAATTTAATTGCTTTGGCCAAAAGATACCGAAGCAAACGGTGCACGTAAGATGCAAACAAACAACTCAAAACTAATACTGTTCTCGAAGCGTCTTTCGGTTCACACCGTATCTTTCTGTCATCTGTGGATATCCGCGTATTTGGGTTAGCACACTTATTGTTATTATTTATAAATTGCAAGAAATCTTATTCTAATATTATGGCTGGTTTATTAAACATTGAGGAAACAGAGAAATTAGAAGGTGGACTTAAGAAATGTAGTTTAAAATTGTATCGTCAGAAGGAACCTAAGGTGTATGCAGTAACAGCAGATTCACGCTTGGAGCAGCAACTCAGACATCAATGTTGTTTAAAAGATAGTCCAGAGGAACTTAAGGGATCCAAATTAGATGATCATTCCACATATATGGATTTTCCGGGCCTGGCATCTCAGAGACTCTCTTATGGTAGTGACCAAAGGGCCTCTACAAAAAAATGGCGACCGCGTCAGGATACTCTATGCGGAAAGATGTGATGTAGATGATCGCTTTTGCCGCAATTCTATGGATAGCAATGTTAGGCTCACGAAAGGGTTTCTACAACTGTACATCTTTGAGCAAAATCACATCAAACAACAATAGCAGCAAATCTATCAGACGCACATACTGACGCGCTTCAGCCATCAATGATCATCATCGTAGCACGACGCCAAACTGTCTAACGAGGATCAAATCACAATGATTATATATTGCATGTAAAACCATATATGGGCATTCCCTCTTATTAGACTCGCATATACTGTACATGATTCAAATTACCGTTCCACAATTTATATGACATCAACGACAATTTTTTTAATTTTTAGCTACATAAGATATTAAATTAAGCAACCATTCGACACTCGGTCACCAAAACGTCAAATAACTAGTTATACGCGGAAATAAATGGAAAACCCAATTATAACAATAATTTAAAGAACCTATTCCAAATAAAGCTTGTATATAATTAAAATTTTCAGTAAAACACATTGCTATGTTATATTAACAAATATTAGAATAATTCTGCGCAAACAATATAAAGAACAAAGAACCATAAAATATTTTTAAAGGATTTTCAGAATACTTTATCTTCGCTGCTGAAACGGTTGACACTAGAAGGAAACACCCTCATTACAACATGGGGTTAATGTGCAAAAACAAGATATCAATAATCACAAAAAATTGCAAATATGCACATTAAATATAAAAATGCATACGTAAAATATTAAATGTTATAAAATACAAATAAGGTTTTTAAATTTCAAAATGGCATGCAATTGCTAATTTCTTGAAAAGTGCTTTTCTAATTTTAAATCATTTATTAATTCTTAAACAGAAAATGCAGTCGACAATTTTAAAATCCGAACGTTAATTTCGTGACAACTTTGTAATGTAAACGCCCCAGCTTCAAGTTAATGCCGTACGACGTTACAAACTCAGTTAAAGTACAATGGATATAGAGTTATTGTTCTGATAGGAGGCCTTTAACAAGGCCGGTCGTGCGTTCTCCTTGTAGATGTTAAATTAATTATCGGACAGTAATTAATGTAACGACACAAATTAATGGCCGACATATTGCGTAAATTAAATTCAAATTTATTTACGTTGCACCAATGAGAAAAAAGCGAAATTGCCGTTTAACCACGTTTAACCAAGTAGACATTGCAAGTAGACATTGCATGCTATTTAAGCACGGTAATTTACCATGCAAGTCAGTTGTCGTATCTGCGTTCTGCCTCGTGTTACACATGTGCGTGCTGTCGGCTGTCAATACCTACGCTGGATATTGATTTGTTTCACCAACAATTGGCAACATTCGTGACTCACCGTGTTGCACTTCAACCAGCAAGACGAGCCAATTAATGCAGAACTTCAACGAAGTTATCCACATCGTGATAACAACAGCAGGAACCACAACCAGAGTCCACCCAAGGAACAGAACATCAACTTACATATATATAACTTACGAGAACGCCGCCAAGGCCCTGTTAAGGGCCCCCTATCAGTAACTAATCTCTATTCAGAGCACCTTAACCGAGTTTGTAACGTCGTACGGCATTTACTTGAAGCCGGGGCGTTTACAAAATTGGCGACCGCGCCAGGATATTGATTATTGTTCTGATTTTTTTTGGTCTAAATAAAATTGACTTCCTTTTTCATTTATTTGGGATAAATAGATTGACATTTGTGTTTTCTTTACCCTGATCGTGGTTTTCTGGGAATTCTGTTGGGTATATATTCGTGGATTTGTGGTGAATTTTTTTTGGGGGGGTATAATAATAATAATACGGGGCATCTGTTCGTCTTTCCTACGTACAAAACGGCACCGTACGTACTGGACCGACTCAATTGGGGTTTTTTGGAAGAAGATAATTCGTGCTTTTGTTCTGCGCTCATTCAACTGTGGAAGCTGTTTGTGGGTAAGCGTTTCGTATACATTTTCATATTGCTTATAAATTTATGCTTTTAAGATCCCGTAAGATTGTTAAAATGTCAGGTCCAATTTTAGATATTGATGTTCCTGTTTGGGATGGAGATAGTGAACTATTCTTTATGCGCGTAGACTCCGCTTTCTCCCCGTTTCCTGATTATGACAGTCATCAAAAACTGTCGAAGGTTTTTGCTAAACTACCTTCTGAATTGCAGCGACGGATTTATCCTAAGCTTGAGGCCATTAGGAAGCTACCTAATCCCATTTTGGGCCTACAAAACGAGGTAGAATCCTTGCTTGGACCGTCGGAAACTGAGCAGATAATAAATGTTATTTTACATTTGGCGGAGGATTTATCTTCCTCCACATACACCACCTTCTCAAAAAAAGACGGCTAGTAATAGACGTAATCATAATTCTTCGGCTGACGTGGCACTCTTCCAGAACGAGTTGTGCTTAATAGCGCCCCTGAAGTCGTCATCTCGCCCGGTACAGTTTTCACTGGTTCTTCCATATCATCTGGTATTGCCAACCAGTTTTCATGCTGTGAACTGGTAGAATAAGATTTCACTATATTAGACAACGCATCTTCTGAGTTCTGCATTTCGTTATGTGCCTGTATGGTGGGATTGCACACATCAGATTCGCCCATAGAACGACGGTCATTCAACGCATCTGTTAATTCAGTGATATTGTCTATCCAGATAAACTGGGGAATGCAACGATCCAACGTAACACAATCCTCAATGCCATTTATTTCTATGATGACATTCTTGTCAGTCATCCTCTTGACCTTGTATGGTCCTTTATAAAATGGTGTTAGGCAGTTCTTCCTATTTTCATTAGTTATATACACATGCGAAGCCGATTTTAGATCAGAGGACACATAGCATTTGGTTTTAGCTTTTCTAGTCTTGGTCGGAGCTAAACGACACATCTTATCTCTAAGTGCTCCTACGAACCAATCTACATAACTAGAAGCCCAATCAAGACTACTTGGAGTTTCTATTAGAAGATCTCAAGGCAACCTTAATGGTTCTCCAATAACCAATTCTGCTTTGGAAGTTCCTAATTGTGCATAATAATAATAATAATAATAATAATAATAATAATACATTTATTTGGCATCAAAGGCCAACTGGCCCAATCATTGAAGTAGCAAATCAAGGGTAGGATATGTGGAGGTGAGTGGAATTGTGACTAGCAAAGTATTTAATAGCAGGGGAGGGGTTGGGGAGGGGAAAAGTTATCATTAACATCAAGATAGTTCAATCTGGTGAAAAATAAATATAAGCGAAGTTCCATTTGACTAGACAAGATCAATTGAAGATAGTCCGTGAAGTATCAGATCTTCAAGGTGAATGTGAGATCGAAAACAAAGATGAAGATGAAAGATGGCGGCCCGGAGGTAGACGTCGACCGATGGAGTCCATTGTCGTGACGAATGAATTGATGGAGTCGGCAGGATTGAGGCGAGCGAGTCTTGCAAGGATCGCAGGCATCTGTTGAACGTGATCGTGATTAAAAGAAGACCAGGGAGAGTCGAAGTCCGAAGCGAACCGTTGGTTGATCGGTAGGGCTGTTGGGTTTCCGGTCCTCCGCTGAAACAAGAAAGAAAGAAAAGAGTTGGATGAACAAAACGTAGTAGAGTATCACAACGTGGATATAATGGGGTTAGGAATGGGCTGAGAGGTGGTATTAGTGAATTTAGAAGAAAAGAATAAGACAAGAGAGGTAGAGTGGAAGATGGCTGCCTGATGGATTTAACCCTACAAGTTAGTTAAGAAGATAGCCTGGGGTGGAGTAAATGTTATGGATTGAGAAGGAACCAGTTTCGTTTCCAATCGGTCGTATCACAAAGAAATTTGTTGAAGAAGTACTGATGGGCTGCCTTTTTGAATTCGTGCTGGAGAGGAGTTTTATGTCTGTGGGGAGAGCGTTGAAGACATTAGTGGCTTTGGAGAAGAGATAGATTTTTTTAAAATATGGTGGGGGTATGGTAGGCTTGGATAGAAGAGTTACTAGAACGTGTGGCATAGTGGTGACTGGGGTGGGCAAAATTGGAGAGTGGTAAGCAGGTTGTGATCTTGTGGATAAAAGAAATTACGCGAAGGTGACGGGTGAACCAAAGCGGAAGAAGGTTTACCGGAAGAAGGCGTTCCCTATAGTTTTGGCATTTCGGGAAGACTCGTTTTAGAAATCTGGAGGATATCTGTTCAATAGTGTAGGAGGAGGCGAGGGTTAGAGGACAGTAGAATTCGCTGGCGTAGAAAATGAGGGGCAGAACGTAGACCTTGAATAACGTGAGTTGGAGAGTGGGATTGTTAGTCTTAAAACACATCAGACGGGCCCATTTGAAGAGTTTGGAAGTAGTGTGTGCAAGGTGTAGGGAGAAGTCTAGGGATTTTGAGAAGTGAATGCCAAGATGTTTGGCCGAATCTATTATTTCTATATCAAGGGATAGTTGGCAACCGGGATAGAGCAGAATGGATCAGAGGAGAGTTTCATTATGCGAGTTTTGGTTGGATTTAGTTTGAGGCCGATTCTGCTGAGCTGCGAGTGGAGCGAGGATAGGAGCTCCGATATAAGGGATAAGGAGTTAGATGTTTTGGAGTTGCTAAATACGATAACCATGTCATCCGCATATTTGAACAGTTTGAAAAGGTTGCCATCAACCTGTATGTGCGCGAGCGTAAGGTTGAAGAGAATGGGACCAAGTACGGAGCCCTGGGGAACACCGGATCTGATATGGGCTGGCCTCGAGTGACTGCCAACTTTTACTGTCGCATATCGGTTTCGGAGATAGTAACTAATAAGATTGAGTACGTTGCCGCAGATACCGCTTCTCAGTAAGGCGGATTCGATGGCTGAAAATGACAGCGAGTCAAAAGCCTTGGAAATATCCAGGAATAGGAGGGTGCACTGGAGCCCTTTAGAGATAGAGGAGTAGCAATGATCGAGAACACTAACTAAGTTGGTGGAAGAGGAGCGGCCATTCAGAAAGCCATGTTGATCATCGAGGAGGTAGAAGTTTACATGAGACTTAATGGAGGGGTAGATTAGGTTGTATAAGATCCTGTCGAAGATTTTGTTGAAAAAAGGGACGATAGTAATGGGGCGGAGATCTTTAAATGATGAGATCGAAGAAGTGCCATTTTTGGGATAGGAGAGATCGTCGAATTGAGCCAGTCCGGGGGAAGATAGGTGGTTTCGAGAAAATGATTAATAACATCTGCAATCAGAGAGAAGACGTTCCAGCCTAGAAGGGCAATCATACTGACCGAGACTCCATATTGATCAAATTGGTGTTTAGATTTAATGTTTTTAATTGCCTGGGCGACGGAAGCCGGAGAGACATGGAACCAGCGTAGGTTCTCGGAGTCTCCGTTGTCTAACATCTCAACAGGCGGAGTGGGAGTGGAAAATGAGTCGAGAAGGTGAGTCAGATAATCGTTAGCGAAGCAGAGGTCGTCTGACTGAGAGAAGTTAATATACGAGGTTTTGGGCTTTTGCAACAATTGGTGTTTGATGATGGCGAACTTTGCCCGGGGGTTAGGAGCTGAGCGGATGCGTTTTTCGACGTGGAGCGCTTGTTTGTTGATAGCCTGTTTAATGAGCCCATCAATGCGTCTCAGAGCGAGGGCGCGAGCAAGTGACGATGTGCGTAGGCCAGAGTTGCGTGCAAGGTTGTCACGTGCCTTAAACAGAGCGTTCAACTTATTCGTCGAGTATACTTGTTGAATAGAGGTGGCGAAGTTATAGTGGGAGGATAGGATGTTATGGACTTCGGAAAAGCACGAGGAGAGATTGTTTGGGAGAAAGAGGTCCCTCCAGTTAACTGTATCACAGAGTCGGCGGAACTCTTCCCAGTTGGTGAATCGTCTGAAAGATTGGGTGTCTTCTCGAGGGGTGAAGGATAAGAGAGGTAAGAAGAAGGATACCTGACAGTGATCAAGATTGGGGAAGATTTCCCGAGAGCGAACATCGGTCACCTCGTTATTGGAGAAAACACAATCCAGTTGGTTGTTCCCTCGGGTAGGAAAATGCACGAATTGGTGTAGCAGGTTATCCGTGAAGAGTCGAAGCAGTGGGTGACTTTTGGAAGCTAGATTATGCCAGTTAGTCATGAGGAGGTTGAGATCACCCACAACGACGTACCGATCAGAGTGTAAAGAGAAAAAAGTAGAAAGGAGTTGGGCCCCGCGAGTGTCGTCGATGAGTGAGATATTAGGGGGTCTGTAGACAACGCAGGTAGATATGCTTTGGTTAAGTATTTGTAGCTGAAACGAGAAAAATTCCAAACCTTGAGAGTTCGATGTCGACAAGCGTTTGGGCATAAGAAGGGATCGGACATAGGCAGCTAGTCCACCTCCACGGCCGACAGTTCTGTCGCTACGAAGGAACGTGTATCCATGAATGAGGAAAAGGTCATCGCTGTGGATGGAGGGGGACAGCCAAGTCTCAACAAGAACGCATATGTCAATCTCGTTAGAGGACAGAAAGGCTCGTAGTTGATTAATTTTAGGCGTAAGTGACCTGCAGTTGATGAGGATTGCTGAGAGCGCTTTGAGAGAGGGATGGTTAGATCGGAGAGGAGAAGCGTGCGGGGGCTTTCCGCTGGCGGGTTGAGCGAGATCTAGGGCTGATGAGGGTGACAGACCGCTCGTTGACAAGGATAGAGTGGTCAGAGTCGATTTGGATTTCTGTTGTTGTCCCGCGTTTATCAGGTGGGTGAGGCAGTTGTAGGGTTTGAAAGCAAGAGGGGGGCGAGATATCTGGGTTCGAGGGGGCACTCGGAAGGTGCGTTGAGGGGGCGAGCAGGGACGGAGAAAGATCAGGAGCTGGGGCGGAACTGTCCAGGGTGGGGACGATGATGGATTCAGTAGGGGGAGATGAAGTCGATGGGGCTGGGTCGAAGTTTTGCTTGGCCTTAGTAGACTTACGTTTTTCGGTTTCTGATTCATAGCATCTGTCACAAAGGTAACTTGTCGAGGGGATGTGGACCTGGTGGACGGGTTTGGGAGAGAAGATGCGCTATTAGGAGGCTTAGCGCGGCGTGGTCGGCCACGACGACGTGGTAAAGCTTGAGATAGTGGGGGGGACTGGTTGCGGAGTAAGGGCTAAAGGTGAGGAAGGCCTTCAAATCGGGAAGGTGTGAGTGGGGGTGGACTGGAGGAAGGTGCGTCACCAAGGAATCCGCCGTGAACTGAACGGCTTTTCTTTGGATTGCTCCAGCCCGGAAAGGCGTGATGAGCTGGAGGAAGGGTGGTGTCCGGTGTGTGAGTTTGTGCTTTCTCTAGAGTCCTCTGTAGCAGAGTGTAGTCTCGTTTGAGTTTGACTTGTCCGGATGTTAAGATGGGCGAATGTAATTTGAGATGACGAACCTCATCGTCAGACAGTCTTTTGTGCGAGGAGAGAATGAAGGCTCGACCCTTTCCCGAGGAGATCTCTTTAAGGTGGCTAAAGTTTTCCCCTATTTGACTGATGAGATCTGAGGCCAGATCGTCCTTGGAGAGTGGGGAGCGCGGAGACCAAAGAAAGAGGTTTCGCTTGTTGTGGTTTCGCAGGGCAACCTCCCTGGCTACTCCATTCAGAAACGCATCTGCTTGACGCAACAAATGGGGCTGAACGGAGGAGACCGAAAGGTTGCCAGTCAGTGCTCCAAGTAATCCTGTGATATCCGCCATTTGCTGTTGGAGATCAGAAATATTGGAGATAATCTTTTGGGTGAGGAACGGGGAGATGTGGGCTGGCGACGAAAGTTGGTTCATGATGGAGTTAGATAGAAGAGTAGAATTAATATTGATTACGGTAAAAGAGAGGAAAAGAAAGAGTATTGATGAGCGAAAAAGAATAGGTATTAAAATGTAGAAATAAACGGAAAAATCGGGTGGGCTAGAAATAGATCCTTGATAACTGAATGTAGATTCCAAAATAATGTGTAGGTAGATTCCTGGAGTATCCTGGAGAAGAAATCAGACAAGAAATCCCGAGAATCTGAAAAATAAAACAAAATAAAACCCGATATCCTTCGAAAGTAGAGAAAAATGTTGAAAACCACAAGCACGCTCTCTCCGGTCGTTGCGTTCCACCCGACAAAATTTATGAAAATGACTTAATTTAAAAAAATTAATTTAAAACATAGGCGTCCTGTAAATTTTAATACTAATAAAAAAATTCTTACCAAAACTGCTTCCCCTGTTTAAACTGAAAAGTCTGTACAAATTGCCGCTGGTAAATTCGTCAACTGCGACTTAAAATTAAACACAGAATATAATACCATAAGCACGAAAGGCAAGCAATAAATTCATGTCGGTTGAAGCACAGATTTTGTTGACTTAGAAATATTCAAAACTTGTGTCACAGATTAAGCAGCAAGGAAAAACGGGATGATCCAGGGATAAAAATTTGTTTAGTTGTTACAGTCTGCCAATAATCACAAACACCAATAACATTTTCCAGTTTATGTCTCCATGGTCCTATTACTGGCCATCAGCAGTAATTTATTCCCTCAGACTCTTGTTTGTCTTATTAATATTGTTGCACGACTTTCTAGTGGAGCGTTACACATTTATAGACAATAATGTAGACAATACTTTTATTAAAGTTTAAGTTTTGTTAAGCGCGAAAACCGATATATTCACTCTGCGACAGCGTGTTAGTTTGGTCATGTTTTTATCTTTTGTGTATATGATGAACATTTCATAATGATTGTCAAATGATACATTGATTAGTCTTACTGAAACTATTCATTTTTTTCTGAACACGTGTATTTGCCTTTGTTACAGCCTATTTCTTTTTTTTGTAGAAACCTGTTCTAATTAATCTGTACTGGTGCGTATGTATCTGCTTGATTTTGCTGTTCTGGCACATCGTAAAGTCAAATTTTCAAATACCTTTTAGCTAAGGTATGTTCATTTTTGCAATATTCCTTTCGTATTTATGATGACAATTATCCTGTTGAAATTGTGATTTATAGATTAGTCTTTCTGAAATTAATAGCGCCTCTTCTATCATTGTGTTATATATTTATTCTAACACTACTTTATTTTAATTATTTCAGGATTTTCCTTGAAGGCTGCCAGACAATTCTTGGAGTTTATTTGCATTTAAAAATAAATACGTTATCAAACTAATGGGTCGTTTTGACGAAGCAGAGAGAAGGTTGAAGCAATTGCCAAGCCCTTATTTAGCAACGTAAGTGGTCGAGGTGATAGAACTTTCTAGATTGTCTGGGCCCTCTGCTACACTGAAAACATTTTTCACTCAGGAAGAGGCGTTTGCCTATGCTCGACGTTTTGGCGCAGTAATTCTAGTCTGTTTACTCCGTAGGACGTTAGTGTGTTTAGCTTTGAAAGTGGATCGTTAACTGCCGGTAAGCGTAAATATATGGTCTGCAGCATCGCGTGTTTCTTCCATTATTATAAACAAATGCCTTTGCATACAAGATGTCACTATGAAGTAATTCCTCATGGTATGTTGCCTGATTAGTCCATTGTCACAGATCGACCGTGCAAACTGTATCTAGACTTCGAAGATGGCAGTCGAAACTTTACGCGTGAAATTGGCCTGCGTGCGGTGTCAAATTTCATGCAGGTAACTGGTTCATATTGTCATTCGTATTCGGCCTTCGATGCAGGGTAAAAATCGCAATTTTACCAGGATTTTAGTGTATTCAATCGGTTTGCCTAAATATTGAGCGCCTAGGCACGTTTGCTATCGGATTCTGTTTAAACTTTTCTAACTATTCTTCTTCACGGTATTAAGCATTCGGAGGGCGTGCTCCTATTATTTGTTCAAACAAGGAGTACTGGATAACTTTAAAATAAATAAAGGACGATAGAGAAGAGCGTCTTTTTAAAACAATCTACTACTATCCGCCTGCCTTTGTTGAGATTTGGAAAAGGTGTCTAATCGAAGGTGCTAGTCATCTGCAACGAGTCCTCAGCAAATTGCGAAGAAGTATACTTCCATGTGTGTTTATCGGCTGGATAGTTATTCAATCTTATGGAAGTACTTCTTTTACAAATCTTGAGCTATTCATACCACTTCTGTTACCAATAGGTTGTTGCCAGACAACCACGCATTTGTTCGTAATTCCACTTTGAATTTGTATATTTAACTTTCAATCTGTCCACCAGTTGGTCTTTAACAGATAAAATTTATGCTTGTTTTATTTATTTTGTAACGTTATGCGTACAGTGCAGTGAAGGCTTTTAATGCAGGTGACACTATTAGAACCTAAATTAACATGTGAGTTTATGAATTTCTAAAATGCCAACTCGTTCTCGTTATGCTTCCTATAGAGGAATGTTTTATCAAAATTTCGACCGGGTTAGCTGCTTACTATATGCGAGGGATTGGGATCCATTGCGTCTGGTCCTTCGGACAATTTGGTGCCACTATATGTTGTTTTCCTAATGTAAAGTTGATAGTGAATGATTAAACATCTCAAGCTGGATTTGTCAATCACCGTTTCTAACCGATTAGTTTAGTATTCATCTGATGAGCTATACGCCGTATGGGTATTCTCGGACTGATCAGAGTATTAAAATAAGTTCAAAGGAAATAATTTTCCCATTGCAACACGATACGAACATATAACATTTGATATCTGGGAGCACTCATGGAAAGCCATTGACAGATTGATCGCTGTTCAAATGACAATAGGTGTGCGTATTGCACATGTCTGATGATAGCATGAAACTCAGCGACAAGCATAAAAAGTGATGAGAATGGTTTAGGATTTAAAAAATAAAGTCTAAGTTAGCGAAGCTCGTCAACAATGATTTGTTTCTTGGAAGATGTAAGTAGTGACTGCCAATTAAATGGATTTTGCTTGCTATTTCGTCAGGATTATATACAAGGTGGAATTAAGTGGACAATCAAGAAATTTGTAAACAACTTCGTCGTTGTAGATGCATCCCCCAATAGGTAAGGCACACCGGGCGACGCGTGTTAAACGTTTATATTATCTGCTAATGTCCTCAGTCTAGATGTTGGAGAGTGGTTGTGGCAAACTGGGCAGATTAATTCATGGGTCCGATCTGTCATAGAATGACCAAGTTCGTTGAATCCCTGGCATCTTCGAGTAGCGCCACAGATATCAGTAGCCGTTCTGCACTGCTCATCTGCGTCTTAGTACGTGTTGCGCACAGTGTTGTCGGTATGTGCTTCTTGAAGATGTTTACCAAAATTGTTGGATAACTGTGTCTACGATGATTTTTCTTTCGGTTTTGAAATTGAGAAGATGCAGAGATTTATTGGGTTGGTTGACCGGATCACATAGTTAAATAGGCTAGTCATTGCACGTGACATTATCGGTTGTACTGTCTTTAAGGTAAAGTCTACTCGTACGAAAGGAGTCAACATAAACTGCAGCAATAGGTGTTTGAATGTAGATTATCTTTATGGTACGTAAAGAATATGCATTTTTCCCTTTTTGTTGATTGTTTTCAGCCAAGGAAAGAAATTGACTTCCGTTTGGTAAATTCTCTGAACGATGCAGGTGATTTCACCAATAATCGAAATATATTTAATGATTATAGCACCAATTATTTGGAGAATATCGACTAAGGGATCGAGGATATCTCGTTTGTACTAATTTGGACGGTTATGATCTAAGACTTTTATTAGTATTTGCCGTGTCCATGACGTATCTTTCAAAGATGTTAGTCAAATCTAAAATAGATCTCTCTAGAAATATTGAGCTAACTTAGATTTCAAGATATTCATGTTTGGAAGAACTTACAGGGCATTAAAATTGGTGCAATAAAAAATCATGAAATGACTTAATTTAAAAAAATTAATTTAAAACATAGGCGTCCTGTAAATTTTAATACTAATAACAAAGTTCTTACCAAAACTGCTTCCCCTGTTTAAACTGAAAAGTCTGTACAAATTGCCGCTGGTAAATTCGTCAACTGCGACTTAAAATTAAACACAGAATATAATACCATAAGCACGAAAGGCAAGCAATAAATTCATGTCGGTTGAAGCACAGATTTTGTTGACTTAGAAATATTCAAAACTTGTGTCACAGATTAAGCAGCAAGGAAAAACGGGATGATCCAGGGATAAAAATTTGTTTAGTTGTTACAGTCTGCCAATAATCACAAACACCAATAACATTTTCCAGTTTATGTCTCCATGGTCCTATTACTGGCCATCAGCAGTAATTTATTCCCTCAGACTCTTGTTTGTCTTATTAATATTGTTGCACGACTTTCTAGTGGAGCGTTACACATTTATAGACAATAATGTAGACAATACTTTTATTAAAGTTTAAGTTTTGTTAAGCGCGAAAACCGATATATTCACTCTGCGACAGCGTGTTAGTTTGGTCATGTTTTTATCTTTTGTGTATATGAGGAACATTTCATAATGATTGTCAAATGATACATTGATTAGTCTTACTGAAACTATTCATTTTTTTCTGAACACGTGTATTTGCCTTTGTTACAGCCTATTTCTTTTTTTTGTAGAAACCTGTTCTAATTAATCTGTACTGGTGCGTATGTATCTGCTTGATTTTGCTGTTCTGGCACATCGTAAAGTCAAATTTTCAAATACCTTTTAGCTAAGGTATGTTCATTTTTGCAATATTCCTTTCGTATTTATGATGACAATTATCCTGTTGAAATTGTGATTTATAGATTAGTCTTTCTGAAATTAATAGCGCCTCTTCTATCATTGTGTTATATATTTATTCTAACACTACTTTATTTTAATTATTTCAGGATTTTCCTTGAAGGCTGCCAGAAATTTCTTGGAGTTTATTTGCATTTAAAAATAAATACGTTATCAAACTAATGGGTCGTTTTGACGAAGCAGAGAGAAGGTTGAAGCAATTGCCAAGCCCTTATTTAGCAACGTAAGTGGTCGAGGTGATAGAACTTTCTAGATTGTCTGGGCCCTCTGCTACACTGAAAACATTTTTCACTCAGGAAGAGGCGTTTGCCTATGCTCGACGTTTTGGCGCAGTAATTCTAGTCTGTTTACTCCGTAGGACGTTAGTGTGTTTAGCTTTGAAAGTGGATCGTTAACTGCCGGTAAGCGTAAATATATGGTCTGCAGCATCGCGTGTTTCTTCCATTATTATAAACAAATGCCTTTGCATACAAGATGTCACTATGAAGTAATTCCTCATGGTATGTTGCCTGATTAGTCCATTGTCACAGATCGACCGTGCAAACTGTATCTAGACTTCGAAGATGGCAGTCGAAACTTTACACGTGAAATTGGCCTGCGTGCGGTGTCAAATTTCATGAAGAATCTATCACTGTTTACAGCTGATCTTTCTGATGCTGATAAGTTGTACAGTACAACTAATTGCACATATATATGTGATGTGATATCTTTTTATATTGTACATTTTCTAATTTTATTATTTGATGGAACATGTGTGGTTTGAATCCAAATAAAGATATTCTATTCTATTCTATTATTCTAACTCATTGACGGCGATCCAGCCTGCCCAGGTTTCAACTTAATCCAGGCAAATTCAATGGCAATCTACCTTGCAATCATTACGTTGCGGAACTCCAAACTTCACACTAATCTGTTTCGTTTCACGAGCTATGACCGGCCACTACAGCTAACAATTTGTGTAGCAATTCACAGAGGATATTTGGCATCATATATTGTTGAAGCAACCAACGAGCATGATTCAACCCAGCATTTACTGTATATTCTTTTTATTAGCTTTGGGCACTATAATAACCAATTGCTTAACTGGATTAGAACTCTGCCCTTCATTACCTATCAAGCCTCGCCAAAACGAGTGTGATTCGTTTTTTAGAGAGGAAAGTGATATTATGGCTCAGAACAATTCGCTGATATATTGCGTAAATGAAATTCAAATTTCATTTATGCGGTATTAATTAAAACACGCAAACTCTTATGTTAATCAATGGCGTGCGAGCTTACGCTTGCAAAAGTATATAGGCACGATGTATTTACAATGCATCACATTACATGGTCGATATTTTATTCTATGCACTACAAGTGATTGCTGTCTCAATGCATAATTGACTGTTTACCTACGCTGACTTCTGGACTTGCGTAATATACGCTGTCAGACCTAGTCACTTGGATATCAGTCACGCTAATCTTCTTGTTGCTGCACAATTAGTCAGACGTATAGATTATCTATTAATCGGCTTCTACATGTACCAGCCACCACTGTGTTGCCGCAGATATTCAACAAGACGTTTCTAAGCCTTCACACAGCAGCTCGCATCTCTGGTTTCGACTTCACAACGAAGAAACAACAACCTGTCAACCAGAATCGGCCTTAAGTGTCTGGGAGTACTTCTAGACACTGCAATACAAACAAACTTTCGCGGTATTTTTTTAGGAGAAAGCAATTTCGGCTTTAATAAAGGTCATGCAACACTAACTGTCTCTTCTTATCTACAGCTCTTAATTATTTTGTAACTTTACACGACATTTACTTGTAGCTGGCCGTTTACAATTAATTATTGATGCATTTTCAATCGCTAATTTAAAATGTCCTAGCAACTTATTTAAAAGATTAAAATGTTTACTTGTAATTATATTTAAAATGACTTTAATAACACGTTAATAATTTTTTCTAAAAAAATTAGTGTATTATGAATTAAGAATTGCTTTAATATGTTCATTTGAACTAAATTTTGCATTTAATATTTGTAGATTAATATGATATAGGGCGTAATATATTTTGTTCTTCTGGTGAAGTAGATGGCCAGTAAAATGCCCAACACGTTGCATCATGTTTTCAAGACTCCCTTATTCACATCACCATCTCAAGATTTTAAGTCTATTATGTTTGGCATGGGTTGCTTTTGGGGTGCTGAGAAGGTATTTTGGAAACTGCCTGTTATCTCAACTCAAGTATGTTTAGTTTATACTATAATTAGATGTATCTGTCGATAACTAACTTAATATATTTGGTTATTTTAGGCTTATATGTGTTTGTTATTGCAGAAGTAAACAACATTGTTTTTGTATAGTGTCTATTACACCTAATACTATTTGCCGTAGCCGATGCCTCTTGCAAATGTGATACTGATGACCGATTAAGTGTCACACAATACATACTTTGTGTTACAAAGGAACATTAAAGATCAACATTCGATTCGCTTATAAATTTTCTGGTTTTCCTTATAATTTGATGCATGGAAATAAAAATTTATTATAAAGCAGGTTTATAAAAATTATACTTCACGTTTTATTTCTCAATTCAAATTACAAATTCATAAAAATGGCAAATAAAGATGATAAATTTGCATCATTGTAATGAAATAATGATTTTATAGTGCTGTCCTAGATTCATTAGACAGCATTGTTCTCGTCGCAAAGCCGAAATTATTTTGCAAATTCATGTAACTAATAATAAATAGAAATAGAAACCCCCTGAAAAGATTACTATAAATTCTAACCTGAGCATTTAAATGCAAAATAGTCAATTATTTGCCTATGTTAAAGCAATGAATGATTTTGTCTACTCTATGCCATTTATCTTGTATACTGATACGCCTTATTATCTTCATCATTGTTTTCCGATAAACTACAATTTTTTGCACATTTTTCTCTCTTGGTTAGTGAAAGTATAAAGCGGCATCGTCAAATAACCGAAATCGCAAATAGTTAATTTCATCTACGCACTTTCTATGATTTTAACCATCGACTGGAGTGATCTTCGTAGTTTGGCAATCAGGATGTCAAAGTGGCATGCTCAAATTGTGTCCCGGCCTGTGCAATCATGTTCCACATCAAGGTTAAACGATAATGGTACAAAAATAAATAACCCAATAGATCGTAAACTATCATGTTGGTTAATACTTCCTTACGCTTTGCTTGCAATGATTTAAATGAAACAGAGCTACTTCATCGATTCATTCCCTTATCCAGGTTCTTGCAGCTATATCCGTCTATCTCCCATGTAACGGGAGCTTAGACGAGGACAGATTGTAGCCTTAACTTAAAGACAACCTGGTGGATAGTTAAAACGATTGGTAGTTGCAGAATATTTTGAATAAATTTCCGGCCAGCTTCAAGAAAGCTAACACGTCTGGAAGTCGTGATAGAAACCGATATATCCGACGTCATCAAGAATCCTTGGTAGACATGTTCATCTATAGTAAGTAGTGCACCTATTAGTAAAATCTGAGGTCCTGATTAACAACTGGCAATAAAGACAACTGTAGACTTATTTGGCTTCAAGGCGTAACATATGGGCATTTCTTACGCGTAATTTAACGCTTTCTCGAGCTTGTTTTCATTTTCTACCAAGCGTATTTTTGATCAGGTTCCCAGACATCACCACTGATTCCTGCTTTAGGAAGCGTTGTGATAGCATCATAAAAGATTCCATGGACAAAATAATTCAACGAGGTGAGCAGAACTTCATATCCTTATCGCATCTTGTGGATAACTTTTGATGCAACACAGAGCAAATTGACACAAGGATATTTGACAGGAATACTCGTGTCACCATTTTGCGGGAACGCACCACAACGGCAATGAGTTCCTCACAGAAGCGTATTCTTTACAGTACAGTGCAGTAATAAGAACATATTTCACCGAATTTTAAAAAAATTAAAAATTTACACCATTGTAATGTATCTATCGAACAATTTAATTGAATCAACTTTAGGAGCTTGAATTATGCACCAATCCGATTGTATTTTAACAATTGGTGTTTACTTCAAGCTCGCAAATTTTATTTAAAGAATTATAACCACCACACGCACAATCATTGATTGTTTTATTATATCGTGACAAGTTCTAGCTTTCATATATTTGCACACTAGACTTGGAAATGTTGTGGATTTGGAATGTTTCATTATTGCTTGACGAACTGCGATTCAGAAACCCTGTAATGGCTGCCACTAATAAGTTGATTTCAAGCATAAAGCTCAAATTGATTACTATTTTTCTTAACTTAATCGCTGCATGGCCGACAGGAAGCTTCTTGCTAAGAAAACGGGTTAGTAAAAATAAAAACGAAGTGCTGGGATTCTATTCCCATCAGGTATGCCGTTTTGTTTTAATTTTCACCTTATTGCGTTTCTGATTCTGGTTTTTACGCTATTAGATGCAGTTAGTTTTCTCATCAGTAGTATAGGCGTCTCTGAACGATTGTGTCCGTTTTAAGTGCATGGATTTTCGGATGGAATAAAGGCGGTAGCATAAAGCGTAATTTCCATCGGATTTTGGTGCGGCTATGATAAGATGCATTGATCAAATCAGTGGAGCACCCATGGTAAGCTCCTACATTTTGAACGGAAGATGCTCATTGTCAGTTTACCATAATATATTTGATCTGAATACGATGATTTCGCCGTTACATCTGCACGATTTAAACTACTAAACCTTATTGATAGATGCAACCAGTAACTTTGGAAATTATGCTCGATACTATAATAAAACTTAAGGCGTGATTAGAGAGCCCAGTGTCGCTCATATATACTTTCGTGCTGGGTCCATCTGGCTACAGCTTCAATATCCCAGTAATAATGATTCCCAAATTTCGCTCAGGCCTGAAGCTAAAATCTGATGTTCTTCTATATAAATTGTACTATTCATTATCAAAATTAATGAGAGCTGGTGCATTCACGCTTATGACTCCCAAAACTAAGTTGCTTGTGCACAACCTAGCATTAGCGGAACAAGAATTTTGAGCTTTTTGTCAACTAAGGTATTTTCTGTAACACTGGATAGTAGTAAGCCAGCTGTATATAGGGCTGGATCACACTCGCTTATGGATAGAAGAAGAATCGTCTTTTTATGTGCTGTCTAAATGAGACATTGTGGAGTGCTCGATGTAATTTCGGTTTACATGAGGCAGTGTAGATACCACACTTGCGTTGTTCGCCTAATATAAGCGACTAACTAGCGCATGAGATGAAGGCCAATGCTAGATTATTTTAGTTTATTGACTTAAAATGTTTCGAGACCATTTAAGATTGATAATAATCTGAGCTACTATAGACCACAGAAGCAAGCTCTCAAACTCGGTAACGTTGCGGACATGAAATCTAGAATTCAAACGTGCCGCTGAAAACAAAACTTGCGATTATGCAACTGAGTGTTTACAAAAAAGTATCAATGATTTATTCGTGGTTTTGAAAACTAGGTTACCTGCGAGAATCCGAATTAATATTTCTAAACTGATGACCTTCCGTGGTTTAAGTGTATAACAGTACACTGAAATGAGAATATAGAAATAAAAAGTCTCCACAGAAACGCCTGATACATCTCATTTATGCGCAGTTAATAATGTACTAAATCGTGTGTGATACATATTGTAAGGAAAACTTAAGCAAACACCGGCCTGCCTTGCTGAGACGAAGCTTGAAAGGATTGTTGATATATAATAACACAAAATAATCTAACAGACCGTTACTGCTGTTCAATGTAAGCTCGTGAGTTTCACAAGAATCTTGCAATCTTTCATACAAGGGTTGTAAGCTTTTGCTAACTAGAGGATTCTTACGCAATGACCGTAGCATCAAATCTTAATTAATCTGTTCTATTGTATGCGCAGAACTGACGTATAGTGATTGATATTAAAAACACCACAATCGACCCAGATTTATTAAGTGTAACTCAGTTTAAATGTCTATAACCTCAGCTAGATAGTTGTTTCAAATAGCATAGAAAGCGATGGTGTGAAATATTGATCTCATTGTGTGATCGATGTCAAGCTCATTTTCTTAAGGTAACTAAGATAACCATACGAAGGTCTTCTAATCAACTGGCTTATAGAACCTTTTTTCATTTTTTAAATAATTTACGAGAACCGTAAAATAAATGTCGTAAACCTTCTGTTCGAGGTGACTTGGAGAGAAAAGTTTTTCCAAACTAAGTGAAGAAGTGTCATAGTGATGCCCACCAACAAGAAAGATGGAAAGGCCACTCTTCTCAACTAAAACGAAATCTATTTCTTTAAACGTCAAAGATATCCGAAATATTTCCAATAAAGCAATGAACAGGGAAAGACTGAACAATCATGGGTTGCATTGGTGGCGATAAAAAAAATTTAATTCAAGGTTGAGAGCTTTGTTTAAATAATTTGGGACATTCCTTTTTTAGTCACAACAAAGATCGGGTAATTTTGAAATACCTAGTTTCGCAACAATCAACTTGGAACAATCCTGCGTTACTCACAGCACAGATAAGAAAATTTTGAAACATTCAGCTTCTAAATTTCTTTATTTATCATTAAATCTATCTGTAAATAAATGGTTACATGGGTGGAGACCAATATAATTTACATCCTGTTTGCACATTGCACATAAGCACCAATTCATATTTTCGCGAGTCGAACGCCATAACAGAAAACTATCATTTATTCCCGCTACATCGTTTCTATTTTTTCTTGTTCATAACCAGTACTGCCAAATAACCACTAGCGGAAATCAAACCGTAATCTGTATATTAAGTTAAAAATGAAATACAGCTGTAACGAGGACCATGCAGGGTCACTCTGTGCTAGTTCGTCTATCTGATAGACTTTTGTCTGTTGTTTGACTGACTTGAGTTGTATAGTATCGAAAAATGTCAATCTTTTCTGAGTTTTATCAAACGTTGTTGCTAGCCTAATCTTGAGATGAATGTGTGAAGAGTGAGAAAATAGAGGTAGGCCATTAGCAACATGGCTTTAGCATAGCATAGGATATATGAGCCGATTTCACATACTCTTTTGCACTTCGCACCGGGCCACTAATTACAGTACCACATCATAATTAATTTACTGGGTTACGCAGTCAATTTTTATTTGGCAATGTTATTTAATTATCTGATGTTTTATATTTGCTTTCGTACAATAAATATCCGTCTTTATATAAAATATAACTAATGCAGCCGAGCATTCACTTCACGATGTTCTAGCAAATATATGTTTTTATTCTGTTTGCTACAATAACAAATTTATTTCAGTCACGTAAACTACGACACAACATTGATATGTTAATATCTAATTCAGGTAGGATATGCCGGTGGTCTAACGAAAAATCCTTCCTACAAGGATGTTTGTTCAGGAACTACAAATCATGTGGAAGTTGTACGTGTAATATTTAAAGCGGATGATATCAGTTTACAGAAACTATTAAAGGTACGTTATATTTTTTCTATACATGTTTTAAACTTAATTTATCTACCAAATTAGCTAGAGTGGATTCACAGGAAGCTTTATTTGTTTCGACCATTGCTTATGCCTACTTAATACGGATACCTGTGCGTTGTTGTCCTTTGCATTCGGTGAAAACTTTTTTTTAAATTAATCCAACGTAACTTTTCGAAACTTCATTCTTGTTTATTACCAAAAGATTCTTTGTCAGTTATTTACATCATTGTTTATATACTGTCAAATTAAATCTTTCATTTATATTGACTTCACATTGCTACATCTATTAACAACAGTTGATGACGAGAAATTCTACTTTTCTTTTCTTTTATCAATATCTTCGTTTTTATGTCTCTATAAGTCACAAATAATAGCATGTATACAATTTTGAACATAAAATCAAACTAACGGTCTCGAAATTAACTTAGATGTTCTCTAGTATTGCTTTCTCTAATAAATTACCTATCTGATATATATATATAATATATATATACCTACATTACTAATATACAAAATTGTACCACTTTAATTAAATGACATCTTGTCTGTCTTATTAGGACAATTCGAGAACGGCTAGTTTAAACCTCAAGAAAAATTACCATAAAGCATAATTTGGTATATTGTTGAGAAGTGTTTGCTATATATATATATATATATATATATATATATATATATATATATATAATTAGATCTAATGCAATAAGTAGAAACTGCGAATTTGTTGATTAAGGTCAGTAATCTTCATGTTCCACTGACAACCAAGAAATCATGAGGTTGTATTCCTGTTAGTGTTTTTTAACCAAGTTCGCGAGCTTGAAATAAAACCCAAACTCATTATATTCAATCAGTCGTATAACAGAAAATCTACCGTCAGTCAGATGTACTGACACGTTTTAATATTTCATTATCATCAGCATAGCATGACGGCAAACTGAATAATGAGTATCAAACTGAAATTTATACATAGGTTATTGAAATTAAGATATGCGGATCTCAAATCTAATAGACTCGCATGCATTGTATTTAAGTGAAAATGTCAATTAAGCAATTTGATTGCAGTCGCTAGCATGAAATATTTTAATCTATGCGTGCAACATTTTCGGTCAAGTATTATGCATTGCGAGCCCATAGCGGATTTTCTATAATTTATGTAGGAATTGTGGTTTGATTCTCGTTATCAATTTGCCGTTATACTCTGATAAATGGAAGTTCGAAATGCGCAGTGCGTGTGACTGATAACAATTTTGCTTATGTTGATAGGCAAGTTAGATACAATGGAATTGGCGTTCATTTTGAAATTTGTTCAGCGGTTCATTTTCAATGGGAATAGATGATATGTTTAAACGAACATCGGTTTCGCGCGCGATGATAACGATTACTTTCAATCGAAGTTGCGATCTTGATATAAACACCTGGCCTATTAAATACATGCATTTGTCAGTATAAACTAAGAATTGTATAGTTTAGAAAAGGCAATGCATCCAGTAGACCAGTTTCGTCCTTATTGGGAATTCATCACGTACTGGCCAGAATTCGCCGCAGACAGGGCTCGAACTTGGGCACGTCTGCTTCTGAATCTGGAGCTCTAACATCTGAGCCACCCTGCCGCACGTGCAATTCGGCTTTCCGAAGCAGACGTCCCCAGATACGAGCAATATCCGCGGCGACTTCTGGTTAGTACGTGATGAGTTCCCATTAAGGACAGAACCGGTCTACAGGATGAATTTCCTTTTCTACAGTATACAATTCTTAGTTTATACTGACAAACGTATGTACTTAGTTGGTCAGGTGTTTCTATAAAGTTCGCAACCTTGATTAAAATTAGATGGTATGTTGTTTCTTTTACAACCTTATTGAAACTATGATTCTTATGATTATGCGGCTGGAAACCATCGGTTCTTAAGCACCGATTTATCACTTATTCTGTCTGTATATAGATAACAGTAGATCCTTCAGTATACTTAAAATTTATTTTTATATCAATATATTTGTATGTGTATTGTATTTAATTGTTAATAACGTATTGATTAATTTGAGAGGTATTTAAAATATTTATGGCTTTATCGTAAATACTGACCTTAGTTCAATGCAGATAAGGCAATTTTTAGTCTTGTGAATCATAATTTTTAATTTGTTAACGTCTTTGGCAGGTGTTTTGGGAGTCTCATGATCCTACTACAAAAAATCGACAAGGAAACGACGTTGGAACTCAATACAGATCAGCCATTTTTACGGAGACGAAAAGCGATTTAGAAACAGCACTTATATCTCGAGATGTCTATCAGGAGGCGCTCAATACACAGCTAGGTGTTTTTAAAGAGATAATGACCGAAATCCGCTTGTTAACTGAATTTTGGTTTGCTGAAGACTATCATCAGCAGTACTTGTCAAAAAATCCTAGTGGCTATTGTGGATTGAAAGGGGACTATGTTTCCTGCCCAATTCTAGACGACTGGCCGAAAACAGACAAACAATAACAAAAATCAATAATAGAATACGCGTTTGAACGAGATATTTTGGGCTATTTTCTTTAGAATAGACGATAAACTGCCTCAAAAGTTTAGGATAGGTTGTATGAGAAAAAGCTTCAGAATGGACAACAGTAAATAATAATGCCAAAAAATCTAAATATTATTGTTTTCTTAGTCTTCTTAATCAAATTCGCTGTGTTCAAAACTAGTACCAAATGATTATCATATTAATAACCCATATAAAATGCAAGTGATCGTTCACTAAAACACTTTATCTTATCATTATCATGGAAGATTTTAGTAATCCATACTCAATTATTAAATTTGCTGAAAATATTGAGATACAATTAATGAATATGCTATATGCAAATAATTATTTACAATACTTGAGAATATTCGAATAAAATTAGACAATTTCTGCGCAGTTATGATTTGCTGGTGTTTAAAATAATAATAATAATAATAATAATAATAATAATAATATGCTTCGGAGATTAAATCACCTGTAAACATATACAGGCTTCAACCAAAGTTATGCCTAGTCACCAGAAAACATTTGTTCTGTATTTGTCAATTTATGAAACTCCATATGCTATAATGATGACACTTTTGCGCAGCTTCCATTCGATGAAGATCAGTAATGACGTATATAGGTGCATTTCCCACTTGTAATTTCAAATGCGATATAAATCAAGAATATAATCATAAATTTATTACAAAGCAGGTATACACAACAAAATTAAAAAAAGATCATTGTCTTTTCGCAAGAAGTCAACTCGACTGTAATATCTGGTACTGTATAGTCACTTGTTTGTAAATCATTGGAATGAAGTTCGACTAAACAAATGAATTATAAAACAAAAAAGGAAGCTGAAAATGTATATGCTAAGGTACGCAAACATAATCAGTCTGTTTAGTTAAATCAAGGTTGCGAGCTTGGCGTAAAAACCAATTCAATTATACATGCATTGGTCTGCATGAAATCAGATAGCAAAGGCGATTCATCCGTTAGACTGGTTTTGTCCTTATTGAGAATTTCTAATACTGTCCAGAACTTTGCAGTCGGTGGGGCTCGAACCGCGACATATTTTCTTCGGAATCTGACTTTATCCACTGCGCTTCCCTGCCACAATTCACTAGTATATATTTAATCAATGTAAAAACTTAATTAAGTATGTTGCATAAAATACCCTCCGCTTTGTGCAATTCTTTTTCAGTTTTTGCTTTGAAGAACACCCGGAAATCTGCGTGACTTTTATAAATAATAAATTTAGATATTGCAGAAACGTTTTACCCTTTGCCAGCAGTGTTAAGTCATAGAAGCTCTTGAATTCGGATTTATTGTAATTAGCTAGTCCGGATTACATAACGAACTTAGCAACTATGACATTTAAGTATTATTTGAAATTTTGTTGCGGTGTGTACAATTCAATTAATTCAATGCCGCGTTTTGCGTACGCGGGTAATAGTTGTACACGGGCTGTTACACAAAGATCCGATTCTTCAAACTTTCCGATTTTGTTTTGTCTTTGATCGGGTTGAATTCTTCTTTTTTCAACTGGAAATGCGGTTCTATCACATCTTTGTTTACTGGCGACGTTTCGGTGCCTACTTTCCAGCACCATCCTCAGGCAACACAGTACAAACTTCACAATAGCAAATTTAAGCAAATGTGGTAACCTCGTTCCAAAACCATTCTATTTATATATAATTGACTCAACACTATTTTTAATCATAGAATTTGTTTTAGTAACTATACTCAATATATAACTATTTATAATTAGCAGACCAATCATTACCTCACCTATCTCAAATTCCCGGTATACGTAATCTCACCTCGTATGCAGAATATTGTAGGGGAGAGAGACAGTATCGAACCTTTTTGTTATTTTTTATAACTGTATTGCTACTATGTCACGATAATCAAAATTCAAAAATTATAAAAAAACTAAAACCTTGAATGTCATATATTGTATTTTATTTAAAGCCGGGAGCTCTAATGTATACAATGGTGTATGAGGTATTGCGCACATAGCAACAAATTATTTCAAATATGGAGCAGCAAGTTACGTAGATGGATGGAGAGTGAATGTCATAACGACGCTTAGGTGAGAGATTAAAGAGAGAAAGATAGAGATAGTATGGACAACTAACGTTTTCAAAAAACTAATCGTAAGCACAATGCGAAGTTAATCAACTCATAGAAATAATTGCATAAGACTATTTGCTCATATGACTAAAATAATTCATTATATCTATATACATATATATCTAAATATAATATCGTAACACCTTTATATATATATATATATATATATATATATATATATATATATATATATATATATATATAGAAGAAGGACCATTGTTAATTGTTAAACATGAATATTTTCTATTCTTACTATATATTTATTACGTTAGTCATACCTTATATCAATATATAAAATACATGTCAATATGTATAAAAACATATATATATATATATAAGCAACAGTGTGAGACCAACATCCCTAATCCTATATATATATATATATATATATATATATATATATATATATATATATATATATATATATATTACTAGTATTTTATAAACAAGTTAAAGGTGTCCCTATGGGACAACCACTATCAGTCCCGGTTGCTAATATTTTTATGCACTATTTTGAAAAAAAATCTGTTGTTAAAATCTCCTCTTAAGCCAAACTTGTATGTAAGATTCCTGGATGATATGTTTATAATTTGGAATCATGGTGATAATGAGTTAATTAAATTCCTCGAATTAGCCAACCAATTAGGTGAATTAAAGTTTACATTGGAGAAAGAGAATAATGATGAATTACCCTATTTGGATGTGAAAATAAAACGGAATGGTTCCAGATTGGAAAGAGATATTTTTTGAAAAGAGACTTATTCAGGACTTCTTCTTAATTTCTTATCAAATCACCCATATGGAATGAAAATAGGCATTCTTAAATCCATGATATTAAGGAGTCTTAGAATAGTGGATAAAGATAATAGAGAAAAGGAAATGAGGAGATTAAAAGAAATATTCGAACTAAATGGCTATCCGTCAAGTGTAATAGATAGATTATTAGATGAGATGTTACAGAGATTTAATAATAATATAATAAACAAAGTAAAGAAGAAAACAGAACCAGATAGGCACAAAATTATGGTATTACCTGATTCAAAATTGAGCAGGAAAATTAGAATAATAGCAGCTAAATACAATATTAAAACAGTTTTAAGACAATCGCTTACTATAGGCAATAAACTACCTAACCAAAAAGAAAGAGTAGAACCACTCGAGACATCAGGAGTATATGTGATACCATGCAAAGAATGTAATCTCAGGTATATAGGCGAAACCATGCGACCTATAAAGGTTCGTAGAGGTGAACACAAGACAGCCTGCAAATATGGACACATTCAAAAATCAGACCTAGCTAGGCATTCGAAGGAAACGGGTCATGAAATAGACTGGAAGGGATGTAAACGCATCGCGTTATGCAACCGCAACAGATTAACTAGACTAATTAGAGAGTCAATTAAAATAAAATCAGGAAAAGGTGTAATGAATGTAACATCGGTAGAAAAATCATTGGGCCCAATATTTAATGAAGCATTTTCTACGGTCAGAAAACTGGAGGCTGCGGAACCTGAATTAAGTGGGAACCTAAGTAAAAAACATCGATTACAGAGAACTGATTGCGAATGAACTGTACCAATATCAATTCCTATATACTTATCTTTCTCAATAATAATTTTCCAGAAGAGGTTATACAGATTTAGCAAGGGTTAGTAGATAGGACATTAGATAAGAGACTGTTGCTTATATTTTCTATATTTATGTAAGGTAGGAATATATTAATAAATGAATAATACGTTAGCCCTAGAGAAGATATCCATTATTAACAGCTATAATGTATCCATTTAAGAGAAATTCAAAATGTGATAGATAGACGGATATATAGGTAGGCCTATCGGTAGATAAATAGGTTTATTATATATATATATATATATAAACGGACATTAATCATTTTATACATTACCATTAAAATTAAATATTTATTTAAGATGGTTAAAAAAAATAATAAAAAAAATAAATATATATACATATATACACATATATATAATTATATATACAAGACATTTAACTCACACTGTTGCTTATATTTATATATATGTTTTTATACATATTTATATGTATTTTATATATTTATATAAGGTGTGAATAAATAAATATACAAGTTTGATTAATTGGTCAAAAAAACAGGAAGAAAAGAGAAAAATAATAATTTATTAGAAATATGCAAACGTATATATATATATGATTAAAGATATTGGACCCACACTGTTGCTTATACATATATATGCTTTTATACATTTTGATATGTATTTTATATATTAATATAAGGTGTGCATAACCTAATAAATATTTATTACTAATGTATGTATATATATATATATATATATATATATATATATATATATATATATGATTAGGGAGGTTGGACTCATACTGTTGCTTATATCCATATATATGTTTTTATACATATTGACATGTATTTTATATATTGATATAAGGTGTGACTAACTTAATAAATATATAGTAAGAATAGAAAATATTCATGTTTAACAATTAACAATGGTCCTTCCTCTAAATATATATATATATATATATATATATATATATATTTAGATATATATGTATATAGATATAATGAATTATTTTAGTCATATGAGCTAATAGTCTTATGCAATTATTTCTATGAGTTGATTAACTTCGCATTGTGCTTACGATTAGTTTTTTGAAAAACGTTAGTTGTCCATACTATCTCTATCTTTCTCTCTTTAATCTTTCACCTAAGCGTCGTTATGACATTCACTCTCCATCCATCTACGTAACTTGCTGCTCCATATTTGAACCAATTTGTTGCTATGTGCGCAATACCTCATACACCATTGTATACATTAGAGTTCCCGGCTTTAAATAAAATACAATATATGACATTCAAGGTTTTAGTTTTTTTATAATTTTTGAATTTTGATTATCGTGACATAGTAGCAATACAGTTATAAAAAATAACAAAAAGGTTCGATACTGTCTCTCTCCCCTACAATATTCTGCATACGAGGTGAGATTACGTATACCGGGAATTTGAGATAGGTGAGGTAATGATTGGTCTGCTAATTATAAATAGTTATATATTGAGTTTAGTTACTGAGACAAATTCTATGATTAAAAATAGTGTTGAGTCAATTATATATAAATAGAATGGTTTTGGAACGAGGTTACCACATTTGCTTAAATCTGCTATTGTGAAGTTTGTACTGTGCTGCCTGAGGATGGTGCTGGAAAGTAGGCACCGAAACGTCGCCAATAAACAAAGATGTGATAGAACCGCATTTCCAGTTGAAAAAAGAAGAATTCAACCCGATCAAAAAGAAAACAAAATCGGAAAGTGTGAAGAATCGGATCTTTGTGTAACTACCCGTGTACAACTATTACCCGCGTACGCAAAACGCGGCATTGAATTAACTATGACATTTGTAAAAATAAACAAGTTTTGGTCGTATGATTACTGAGAGCTTTTCCCTTAAATTTATGATTTATATATATATATATATATATATATATATATATATATAAACAATAAAATTGCAAAACAAACGTATATATATATATATATATATAAATTGTGATGGATTTACTATCCATTCAATGTCTGCTTTCGATATGTTTTCCTTTTTAGAATGTCATCTTCTTCTAGCAGTAGCAATACGCCAAGGTCAGTATGTTAGACGAAGGATTTTTGCGCTCTCATGTAAATTGAACGTGATTGTCCATGTTAAATTATTTACGCATGACATTTTCGATATCTTCATTTATGATTATGGAAGGGCCATCAACGTACTTAAGATATACACAGATGTATTTTGTGGTAAGTAGTAGTTTTCATGTTTCTAGATAGAAACTTGAGACCTATTGAACACTGAAAATTAAGTGAGCATCACTATGGCACGTATTGATAAGATTTTTTAGATTAATTGCATATTTGGGGAATTATGGGGCGTTGCTTTCAATGAATTTGCATAGAATATCGATTGTTTTTTCCAATGGGGTTGCTTGTCAATAGATTTCTAGAACGAACGAAACCATTTTTTTCACTTTTCTCATTGTTCAGCTTTACTTTATTTAGAAAGTAAATAGTATCGCGATCACAATTGTTTGAAATTTCACTTTCTCCTGGCTCTGTGATTGTCTTTAATTCTCCCGCCGTTATCGATTTTAATGGCGGGAAGTTGCTTAATCTAGCTACTTTTTATAATTTGGCCATGTCGTACATTCAGGCCGCACGTTTTCCGACTAGTTTTGTTTAATTGAGTCGTATGAAGTTATCTGTGTTATTGCAATTCTTATAACCAGTTATTTTCCGGATTACCCCATACGCATTTTTAATTGTATGTCGTATTAAACAATCGGCAGTTTCCCATCTGACTTTTTTACTTGGCATGATTTGAATTTCTGTTTGTCATCAAGGACATTGCTCAATCGAATCATATAATCAATTTGATTTATAAGTGCAACACAAACCTTTGTTTGGCTTCATTAATCCAATTTCGCTGTGTAGGAATTACTTGTGTCCTTCTATGTGCTTCCTCTTGTGTCTCACCTTCAAATGCAAATAGACAACTCGTAGTTGAACTTCAAATAGGGAGTGAAATTCATTTTATTGAGATATTCTTTATTTAACGTCGTCAAATAGAATCTCCGTGGCGCCTATTATTATTATCTTTGTCGTCTGGTTTTTATCGTTTGACAATACACAGGATTTTGTTCCAAGCAATATATTTCTTGCTGGTTTTCTGATAGAGTCAAACTCGTATATTTGAAAATGAACGCGTCAGGAATTTCTGGAAATTCGTTGCAAACCTGCTCATAACCGAGATTCACAGCCCTCCTGAATGCTACTAGCTCTAGGGGATGAAGGCTACTGGTACGAGGAGCATTGCTGAGGACTTCATAAAAAATTAATTCTACAACAAATTCGTATAGGAAATTGTACCGTCCGAGTTTCCTATATCCCTTACCTAATGTATAGTGGGTATATGCCGCAGTACCGCTTATTCATAAGACACCCGTAAGTACGAAAGGCATGTATACATGAGATTGTACATTTCGTTCATGCTGACTTTGGTATATCCTTGTGGTCCTATCTGATCTAATTTGTTACAAGGTGCGCAGCACCTATTACAAAATTGCATATATATTAGTTCTTAAAAACAGAAAAATATGACTATTCTATCATAAGCCGAAAAATTTACTGAACAGCGCACTGCTAACAGCTGTGAATGAACTCATGACCTTGGCTGTCCAAGTGATAATGGACGAATCGTCTAAAGCGGACATTTTTTGACATACGCGCCTTTCTGTTACCTATAGCAATATACACACAATACTCGAGAACCACTCATCTTTTTCTAAAAACAGGAAATACAGTCTTGCATATTGTCCATTCTGCATTGAGCCATTGTGGGCGACCGAATATAACTGCTACTGCCTAAACAGCTCTGCGAAGAAACGCAGGTGCTCACTTTGCTCTAAGTTACAGATAGCTGAGTGGCATAAGGCATTTATCATAAGAATTTTACTGGCTGACCAATTCCATTTGTCCGCTCGTCGACTAAGTTAAGGAACACAGATTTCGTTTTCTTGGTCATTGTGTTAGGTGACCACTTGCACATCCATCACGCGAGAATTTTGAAGCAACACTTGTACATTCATGGAATGTAAGAGTAGACAAACATTCTCATGGCCGCATATTAGTAGTTGAATTTTCGATCACTTACTCGGATCATATCGTACTCTCAATTTAAGGGAAACTCGGATGTATGCATCTAAGAGAAAACAAGATTAAGTTGAGGCCTGTTTAATTCTACCTCGCCGGTATAGACATTTCAAGAGCCAAACTCGCGTGTGGCGTAGTTTGTTTTATATGCATTTTATGTACATATTCAGATTAAATCGCCCCATGGATTTGTCGAACTAATGTCCTTTTGCACCGATAAATTTAAACGAGTTTTCATTTTATTTCCATCAGGAAATTCTACAAATAAAAGGGGCATGAGTTTTCTTCACAAGATCCTTGTCAGATTTGCATAGCCCGTGGCAAAGCCGGTATAATCGTTGCTACTGTTGAATATCGACAGGATTGTATCAAGGTAAACCGGACACTTAAATTGAAGTTTAATCTAGTCTTTTTTACCGTAGGACATTCTTTTGCTGTTTAACGGCTCTATTGTTATTGTCGTTGAAAGAATGAGCCAAATTGGTATATTCCTGCGGTTCGGCTTGACCTACTACTTCTGTGTTGAGAATTGACTGACTGAATGGGCTAGGTTGCCCCTTTCCAGCGGTTCAGCTTAAACTACTGCTTCTTCGCGTGATACTACTTGCGGAAATCATTTATAAATAATTGTATCAATCACGCGCAACATTTCAACAGCGTTTGCAAATGTTGTGGCCCATAGTCATAGAAATTCCAGCCTGATGATCGGCGAGCACAAGCTAGTCAACCCGGGAAAGGTAGCACGAACTTTGCCGGGTCTAAAAGGGAACAGCCATTATCCTGTTTCATGAGATGCCTCGAATTTTGTCTAACTGCGCAGTAACTTTTATCGTTAAATTTGTTTGACAGAATGAGAGCAAGCGTGCCCAAAGCGAAGGGAAATTTTCGGCTGCTGAAGAAATCTTTGGCCACTGGACAGATAGTTCTCGTCAGTCTTGGCTGGCATACTATCTAGGTGAAGGATAACTCCTCACTAGGAGTCCACGTATAACCATAAACAATACGAATTACAAGGTTCGCTTCTAGTGGCTATATGACAGTGAAAAATTAGTTACTTTTGGTTTTTGTATGGCTGTGAATAATGATGATGATGAATTTACCTAATGCTGATAATATGAAAAATTCATCCGTACTTCTGGGTTACTTTAAAAATACCAAATAGTGGGACTCATTTTATAGACATTTAATAGGATAGACAGACAAAAACAAGACGTATTTATTGCAATAAAATTAAGTTGTACAGAAAAGTCTTAGAAGGCCCTGTAAATATTGTACGATCTCCGATCCACCAAGTTTTGAATCACCGTACATGCGATCAACAAATGTTATTCCAACCTATGCAGTAATTAGAAAAAGAGTATCCTTTTTTTCAAATTTAAAGTAGACAAGAATATTTTATGTAACAAATATTAAAATTTATTCTTAACAATATAATTAAAGATATTACTTGGCACTACTGGTATATGGGTTATCGCTTTTTTATAAAATTTTATTTGCAAATAAAACCGTTATATAATGTGTGAAAATATAATTAGAAATTAGCGCTGAGGAGGCCTTTTATGTATAAGCGGCATTTGCACCTGGTAAATAATTGACTCTCGATGGAAGCAAGTATTGGCACAGTACACGGGAATGTGGCACTACACAAGGAACAGCAAAATTTACTAGAAGCCCGTCGCAAATATAATGGTGTGTCTTTTGCGACAGTAAAAAGCACACTGTCGCCCGTTACCTCTCCAAATTGTAAACATAAATTACAACAAAACTTGTTTACCTACCCGCAGTAGAGAGACAATATACGATAAGTTCTCTGATACCAAACTTAAAGTCAGTATCATAATTGGTTGGTTTAAGTAGACTATCATTCAGTAAACCTAGGTTAGGTTTTAACATAGGCGCATTTTATGTGCGAACATTAAAACAACTTGGATAACTAGAAGCTCTGGCACCTACGTTGGATAAATTATAAATTGACGAATGCTGCGTATTTGGAACCAGAACACAGAATCCTACGTGCATAACTGGTTGCACAAACCCTATCCACGCGTTATTGGCTTTGAACATGTGGTTCCACGAAGTTTTCTCAAGCCGGTAAATGGGGCGTTGGTTTTGCCTTTAGCGCGCGAGCTGAAACTTGCTTAATTGAATGGATCCCTTAAATAGTCGATTGTGTGCGGCACGTTTAAATACATCTACTAAAAAGCGTTGCCTCTTCGTTGTATCTGCATATGCTCCTAACGATTGCAGCACAGACGAAAACAAGGACGCTTTATAATCCAAACTAAGCTCCTTACCAAGTAGAGCATGAAGTTCAGATATAGTCTTGGTTATCGGTGGCATGAACGCTCAAGTTTGATGCTTAAGTAACGTAGAATTTTATATAGGTGGAAGAAAGGCTAAGCTCGTCACGCAGCGATAAGGGTGAACGGCATTTGGATAGCTTCGCGGAAAATAGATTATACTTACGTATTACAAACTTCAGAGGCAGTGTTAGACGTTGCGCCACATTGCGACCTACAGCACCCGGACAACAGTGCACTCAAATAGATCATGTAGCAATTAGTTATAGATGGCGTGGATGCATCTACGATTGTCTTACTTTTTAGAACATACATGTCGACTAAACCATGCACTTATCAGTTGTAGATTCGCACAAAAATTTTCTGGGTAAATAAGTAAGAATAAGTCCCAAATAGATGTAGGCAAACTCGAACGCCCGCCCTTGCGACAAAAATATGAAGATATTCTAAAGTCTAAGCTAACTGGTCTTGATGGCGAAAATCCGAATTTACTTTGGTCCAAGCTAAGTTCCACTATGCACAATGCAGGTACTACTGCATGTGGCATTGCAGGCCCCCGTAGAAATAATCATTGGGTCTCTGTAATATCTATGGAGATACTCGAAACAAGGCACAAATTCCACTTGGTTTGGCTCATAATCATACTCGTCGCAATATAAGACGCCAACTTAAGCGCACTCTGAAAGTTGATCTCGAAACCTTTTGGACCAGGAAGGCTGACGAAATAGAAGAAGCGTTCGAGTCAGGTAATAGTCGCTGTTTGTTCCAACTAATTTGCGCAAGAGGTCCGATAAAATTAAACTTTCGTAAACTATAAATGATAGTAACAACCATTTTATAACCGATAAAATAAGACGTCTTGATAGGTGGGCTGAGCATTTCGATGATCAATTTTCTTTGGCATCCGCGTCAGTTCCGATTCCCGAAAGCATGCTTGCATAAACAGTTTGGATGTTTTTTTCGGTGTGCTTGCGTCATATGTTGCAAGGTCGCGATTTGAGTACGCGAGTTGTCACTTTGCACTATCAGTTTCGCAATGATCCGATTGATCTCCATTTCCAAGTACGCTTCTGTTTTGTCTTCGATCAGGATGGGTGCGTATTCATCTCTTTCTTCCGAAGGCTTGAATATCGTTCATACTAGCCACTGTCTGCAGTGATTAGTATGGTTTGTATGCTCTTATTTGAATACACCGTTTATTGAATTATTTTGCGAATAATTGTATATAGAAGCTATAAGGCCAACAGCGTTTATACTTTTTAGTTTCTAAATCATGGTATTAAAGACGATACCCTCTTGTCTTGTCTTCTTCGTTCTAATCGTATTGGACTAATTGTAACTAAAGTAGATTTTACCTGATTATCGGTTTGCGATCCGATTTGTTTGCATCCGCTGTCTTCCTGATTTTTTTTCCAAAATTTTCGATTACTAGATACGGTTATCTTTTTCAATGGAAAGCTCAACATAATAAGTTGACAATCAATATGTCAAGTAGATATATTAGTTTAAACTGCCCCATTTATACTTGTTGTTAGATCCCTTAAGCATAAAATGCTAGGAAAGTGTATCTCAAATTGGTTTGTGTATATGTCTGCATGTGTACACGCTTCGAAATGAGATTAAAGTGATTTAGTCACAATTACTGACAACTCAACAGATAAGCGTACGCCACGCCTGTGTGTATGTATTCTCATTTGTTTTGGATTGAGGAGTAACCAACTATTGCACATCTACACTCATCCCAGTGAAATGACAGCGATTTAGCAACATCTGACTAATCACTAGATAAGCGTATGCCACATCTGTGTGTTTGTGTATGTGTGTGTATGAGCGTTTGCTTAAGACTGAGAAATAATCTGTTACATGTAATTAACGGCACGTGTAACAGAAATTTACTTGAAACTAAAATAATAACTGCCATTTCCTAAACGCACACGTCAGACCTATTTTTACACCTACTAACCTAGATGAAGTAATTACGAGTGGCATCCTGGTGAGGAGGGGCAAGATACTGTGAATAAAGTAAATAATTTAGAGTTAGCAAAATCAAGTTAGAAACGGAAAAGTATTCTATTAAGGTGGATAGTTAAAATAAAATTAAAAAAGGGGATCGTAAAAGAAGCTGAAAATTGTCTGATAAAGAAAGATGCAAACATAAATGTTTGTTAAAAGGCTCTACACTAACAACAGAACGTAAGATAACAGATAAAATAAGATAACAAGTAATCAAGGATGAAATAATAAGATAATCAAAAATAAATTAGGCGATATTGAATTACTCACTCTCCACCTCTGTAAGTTAATATCAGTCCAGTGTTCTTATTCTTTTACTTGAGCGAGTTTCTGATTCTGATTCTGATTCGTACAATCTTCGTTTTCTACCATTATTTAGTGCTGTATTCCAAATAGGACCTAGTGATTTTTCTACGGAAGTTTCATCCATTATGTCATCTCTCGATTTAATTTAAATGGATTTTCTAATCAGTCTAGTCGATCTGCTACGGCTACAAATTGATATACGTCTGCACCCATCCCAATTAACTGTGTGTCCTGTCTCTACTGTATGGCGTGCAAGATCTGATCTATTAACATGGGCATACTTGCATGCGGTTTTATGTTCCCCTCGTCTAACCTTAATTGGGCGCATGGTTTCACCCACATACATCAGGTTACAGTCGTTACATGGAATTTCATATGCTCCTGATGTGTCTAACGGTTCTATTTTCTCCTTTTGGTTGGGAAGTTTAACACCTAGGGTAAGGGTATGTTTTAAAATAGTACGTATATTGTATTTTGATGCTACCATTTCGATTTTCCTACTTAGTTTAGAGTCAGGTATAACCATTACTCTCCGGTCATCTTTTTATTGTGTACGATAATTGGATGATATATTAGTTTTTTGGAATCACGGGGAGAATCAACTGATAAATTTCTTAAAACATAGCAAATCAGGTGAGCGAGCTTAAATTTACAATTGAAAATGAATCAAGTGGCGAATTACCATTTCTGGATGTCAAGTTAATTAGAAATGGTACAAAACTAGAACGGGATGTTTATAGGAAGGATACTTACTCAGGTATCCTTCTTAATTTCGATTCAAATCATCCATATAGAATGAAAATCGGTATCTTAAAATCGATGATAATAAGAAGCTTAAGATTAACAGATAAAAAACATAGAGAGATTGAATTAGGTAGACTGCGAGAAATATTCAGTGCTAATGGGTATCCTCTAAAGTTAATTGAAGCAACTATAATAAGCGTTATAACTAAATTTAATCATGATTGGAAGTACGTGAAGACAAATAAATCAAAAGGTGTTTGGAGGGTAATTGTTATACCTGACTATAAACTAAGTAGGAAAATCAAAATGATAGCATCAAAATACAATATACGTACTATTTTAAAACAGACCCTTGCCCTAGGTATTAAACTTCCAAACCAAAAAGAAAAAAGAACTTTTAGACACATCAGGAGTATGTGAAATTCCATGTAACGACTGAAACTTGATATATGTGGGTGAAACCATGCGCCCAATTAAGGTTAGAACAGGGGAACATAAAACCGCATGAAAGTATGCCCATGTTAATAAATCAGATCTTTTCACGCCATACAGTAGAGACAGGACATACAATTAATTGGGATGGATGCAGACGTATATCAATTTGTAGCCGTAGCAGATCGACCAGACTGATTAGAAAATCCATCGAAATAAAATTGAGAAATGAGATAATGAATGAAACAGCCGTAGAAAAATCACTAGTCTCTATTTGGAATACACAGCATAAATAAAGGTAGAAACGAAGATTAATGAATCAGAATTGAATCAGAAATGCCCAAGTAAAAGATTAAGAACACTGACTAATATTAACTTACAGAGGTGGATAGAGTGAGTAATCAATATCGCCTCCAATTTATTTTTGATTATCTTATTATTTCATCCTTGATTACTTGTTATCTTATTTTATCTATTATCTTACGTTCTAAGAAATAGTGTAGAACCTTCAACAAACCTTTTATGTTTGCATTCTTTCTTTATCAGACAATTATCAACTTCTTATTCGATCCCATTTTTAAAATTTTATTTTAACTATCCCCCTTAATAGAATACATTTCCGTTTCTAACTTCATTTTGCTAACTCTAAATTATTTATTTTATTCACAGTATCTTGCTCTCCTCCTCAACTAGATGCCACTTCATTTAGGAAAGTACGTGTAAAAATAGGTCTGACGTGTGCGTTTAGGAAATGACAGTTATTATTTTAGTTTCATGTGAATTTCTGTTACACGTGCCGTTTGTAGAGGTTAAATTAATTATTGGACACCAATTAACCTCTCATATAAAAATTAATCAAATTTTATTTTTGGGACATTTGATGTTATCGCTGGTTTCGTAAAACAATATTGTAATTTTTGAAAAATATTGTAAAATGTTTTGGAAGTTCTTTTGTTCATATTGTCGAAGTTTTGGACTTGTCTTGTGGAAGGAAATGAGAGAGTTTTAATCTGAGTTTCTGAATTGCACAAGCGGGACACTGCGTGGTTCCATCTCCGACTCCTTGTGAATAAAACTTTGTAATCTTCTCGTCGTTTCGTTCTTAATTATCAGCGAAAAGATTCACAAATTTGCTTTGGGTACTTAAAGTTAATATTTGTTTTAAGGTCTCAATCATTCCAGTTCAGTATCCTGTGGATATCAGCGTATCCGGGTAAGCTTACTTAATTAATATAATATATAAATTACAAGTAATTTAATAATATCATGTCTGGTTTATTAAATACTGAGGATACAGAGCAGTTGGCTAGCGGACTTAAGGATTATAGCTTAAGAGATAGTTCAGAGGAACTTAAGTGTTCCAAGATAGATGATCATTCCGCATATATGGATTTTCCGGGCCTGGCATCCAAGAGACCCCCTTATGGTAGTGACCTAAGGGCCTCTACAAAAAGTGGCGACCGCGCCAGGATCATTTATGCGAAAAGATATGATGTAGATGATCGTTTTTGCCGCAATTCTATGGATAGCAATGTTAAGCTCACCATGTACAGACGAGACAACCATTCTGAATGGGTCGAAGAAGCAAAATTTTATTTTAAACTAAAACGAATGACCGACCCTATAGAAAGGTTTGTCTCGGCCTGGTGGTGCTTACCTGAGCCATTAAAAAAGAATCTGTTTAGACTCAGGAATTTTGTTACTGAGAACAAACCAGAAAATGCATTTGAGCTTCTAGTAGAAGAACTCCATGGACGATATCAACCCGAGAGGATTGAACGGATGACTGACTTATTACGTCAGGAAAAGATGGGAAATCTACTTCCATCTGAATTTTATGACGGACTTATTTCAAAATCCATCGGGATTGATATATCTGAGGAAGTTATAAAAAGTATATTTGTAGCAGAATTGCCTGCTAGACTAAGAGCCACCTTTGATGTATATGATGCATTGGAACTAGCGTGGACCAAGAAGCTCAAAGGATTGGACAAAGTGTATCGTCAGAAGGAACCTAAGGTGTATGCAGTAACCGCAGATTCACGCCTGGAGCAGCACCTCAGACATCTCTCAGAGAGACTCCTGATCATAGAGAATGAATTAAGTACCCTCCGCAGGGATGTGGTTTGGATAAAAAACAATAAGGAAAGTTCCAACAGAAGTAGTGTAAATTCTCGGAGTCAACGTTCAAATTCCAAGCATTGGAGAGGCGAATCGCGTGAGAGTGTACAAGGACCACGCGAGTGGTGCACATCGCATTGTAAATATGCCGAGTTTGGAAAATGTCAGGAGGGGGATGCACGTTTCCAAAGTTGGGTGGTCCCTGATGGAAAGGAAGTAGTCTTCCTGTAGCCTGGTCGAAGCTGCCGGAAAACTAATAGAGCCCCCGCTAATAGGAGCCGTAGGGGGGTTGCGCATGCAAGGCTCCAAGGTATGCATATTCGTGGCATACTAAAATCATCGAAGTTAGGTTCGGAAGCTTTGATGGAAGAGACGCGGAGTAATACAGTCCGTAAATCTGTTAGAAATCGGCTGGCAGGTAATCTTAAAGAGGTTGCTGGTTATAGCAACAATAAGTTCGTTATAACTGATGAACTTAGTGGCCTAAATTTCTTAATAGACACGGGTGCAGAGGTGAGCATAGTTCGATCTGATGTGGTGGAAATTGATAGCCCCACATTCGATTACCAACTATGGGCTGCTAATGGAAGTCCAATTGAGGTTAAGGGAGTTAAAGAATTGTCAGTGACATTGGGGCAGAAATCTCCATTTACGTGGAATTTTCTGGTCGCTGATATAAAGGATAACATCATTGGGATGGACTTTTTGATCCATTTTAATCTCGCTTTAGATCCCAAATCTAGGACCATTGGACAAAGCACTGGGATAGTGACTTATGCTGAGACTGGGACCTCAGTAGTTAGGTCAGTGAGACTACCCAGACCCGTCGTCGCCGATGACTTGGTGGATGTCATCGAGAAACACCTGGCCGTGTTTCTGCCATTCAATGCTAAACGCAAGGGTTTAAAGACAGGCATAGAACACCAAATCGAGTTAGTGGAGCCACTACCTTGTTCGCCGAAGTCTCAACCGTTAGCACAACACAAGCAGCAGGTTGCTATTGAAGAATTTAAGCGGTTGAGAGAAAGAAGGAATTTGTAGGCGTTCAAATTCCAACTTTGCATCTCCAATAGTGGATGTTCCCAAACCTGAACCAGGTCAATGGAGGGTTTGTGGTAACTATCGTCTATTAAATTCGGTAACGAAAGGCGATTTGTATCCTCTGCCGAACCAGAGTACTTTGCTCAGGGATATAATGGGGTATGAGGTATATACAACGTTAGATCTGCAGAAAGCGTACTATCAAGTACCTATGGAGGCAGAATCTATACCGCTCACAGCAGTGCGATTCCCTGGAGGAGGATCGCATGAATTCTTATGTATGCCTTTTGAGTTGAATAATGCAAGTCAGACATTCCAGCGTCTGACAGAGGAAGTTCTTCAAGACTGTTCATTTGCTAGAGTGTATATAGATGACATCATTATATATAGTCAATCTAGGGAGGAACACCGGGAGCATTTGGACATTGTTTTGTTTAAGCTGGAACATTATGGATTGGTAGTGAAACCAGAAAAGAGCAACATTCGTTGCTCTACCGTAAAATATCTTAGACACACCATTTCCAAGGATGGAATCAAGCCCTTGGAAGACAAGGTAAAAGCAATGAAGGATGTGCCAGAACCTAGAACTGTACGCCAGTTGCGTTGATTTTTGGGCATGATTAGCTACTATCGTCGGTTCATACCAGGTTTAGCTGGAATTTTGGGGTCGCTAACTCGACATTTAAATCGTGAACGAAGCACAATCAAGAAGTCCTGGCCTATTAATTTTAGCCAAGACGACAAGGAAAAATTCCAGAGGGCCAAAGATCTGTTAAGCCAAATAACCACATTAGCACCTGTGGATTGGACTAAGCTGTTTGAGCTGGTCACAGATGCTTCTGATGTAGCCATAGGAGCAGTGTTACATCAACGGGAAAATGGTATAGTCAAGCCGATTGGATTCTATAGTCGGAAACTCCAAGATCGCGAGAAGCGATATGATACGCTTGGAAAGGAGTTACTAGCAGTTTATTCTGCAGTGTTGCATTTTGAGCACTACCTAGATGGACATCAGTTTATGATATTAACTGATCATAAACCGTTGTTGAGTATCCTTGGGAAATCAAATAGGCTAAATTATTCTCGGCGGGTGAATTCACAAATAACCCGACTCGCAGAATTTGATTTTACCATTAGTCATATCTCAGGAAAAGATAATGTGGTGGCAGACACTCTCAGTAGACCAGACGTATCAGATGAAGATATGATTTGTTCAGAGTCACTCGTATGCTCTATTGTATCTTCTAATGATTTTGTCCAGCAATTGATGGAAGCACAAGGTCTTGATCCTTTAGTAGCTGTGTTGGAAAAGAATCCTGCATATACACACAGGAAGATTGGAGATAAGTGGTTATTATGTGAAATCTCCAGGAGCCAACCTAGACCTTATGTACCGCTAGAATTAAGTTATAAGGTAATTCAGCAGCTACATGAATTTAGTCATCCTTCCATTACGGCAACTATCAGGATGGTCACTGATAGATACGTATGGCCAAAAATGTCGAAAGTCATAAGAGCCTGTGTAAGGGCATGTGACCGATGTCAAACTTGTAAAGTTTGGCGTTATACCAAAACTGAAATTAAAACGATTGGTAGTAGAAATGCCTGAGATTTCCGGCCAAAAGTATTTACTCACGATGGTCGATCGGTTCAGTCGTCAGTTTGAGGTAGCAATCCTGAAGGACATGACAGCTCAAGAGGTCTTACTTATGTTCTTGCATAATTGGGTGTCGCGATATGGTGTACCGGTAAGGGTAACTACTGATCGTGGTAGTCAGTTTATGTCTGAACTTTTTATCAGATCATTGAATACAATGGGGATAGAAGTAAGACACATGTGCTTATAATCCCAGAGCTAATGGGATGGTTGAGAGACTGCACAGGGAGCTGAAGGCTGCATTACGCTGCACCGGTGGATCCAGTTGGATACATGATTGGCCCATAGTTTTGTTGGCAATGCGAAACAGATACAGAGTTCAGTTAGGAACATCCATAGCAGAACTTGTTTATGGAGAGCTACTGAGGTTACCTGGAGATATTCTAATAGAAGCTCCAAGTTGTCTCGATTGGGCCTCTAGTTCAGTAGATTGGTTTGGTGGAGCATTGAGAGATAAAATGAGTCGTTTAGCTCCAACCAAAACTAGAAGTCCAAAGTCTAAATGCTATGTATCTTCAGATTTAAAGCTGGCATCACATGTATACATAACTAACGAAAACAGACAGAATTGTCTGACTCCATTCTATAAGGGGCCATATAGAGTCAATCATATGACTGAGAAAAATGCAATTATAGAAGTAAATAGCACTGTAGAATGTGTAACACTGGATCGCTGTATTCCACAGTTTATTTGGACGGAGGAGGAGACTGAGGAACAGTATTCACCGAAGTACCCAGAAGTTGAGGCGAGATGTGACTCAGAAATTGGTGAGAAAATGAAGAGTCGAATAAATATGGTAAAGAAGTAAAGATTAAAACCAAGACAACTGAGAATCAAGAACAATGCGATATGAATATGAAATCTGGTGAAGTACCAGCACAACTTGTTGAAACTCGGTTTGGAAGAGTCATCAAGAAACCGAAGAATGAAGACTACATCATGTATGGTTAATCATCTTAAACATGAGGGTGTATGTAGAAGTTAAATTAATTATTGGACACAAATTAACCTCTCATATAAAAATAAATCAATTTTTATTTTTGGACATTTGATGCTATCGCTGGTTTCGTAAAACAATATTGTAATTTTTGAAAAATATTGTTAAATGTTTTTAAAATTCTTTTGTTCATATTGTCGAAGTTTTGGACTTGTCTTGTGGAAGAAAATGAGAGAGTTTTTGATCTGAGTTCCGGAATTGCATAAGCGGGACACTGCGTGGTTCCATCTCCGACTCTTTGTGAATAAAACTTTGTAATCTTCTCGTCGTTTTGTTCTTAATTATTAGCGAAAAGAACCACAAATTTGCTTTGGGTATTTAAAGTTTATATTTGTTTTAAGTTCTCAATCATTTCAGTTGAGTATCCTGTGGATATCAGCGTATCCGGGTAAGCTTACTTAATTAATATAATATATAAATTACAAGTAATTTAATAATATCATGTCTGGTTTATTAAATTCTGAGGATACAGAGCAGTTGGCTAGCGGACTTAAGGATTGTAGCTTAAGAGATAGTTCAGAGGAACTTAAGTGTCCCAAGATAGATGATCATTCCGCATATATGGATTTTCCGGGCGTGGCATCCAAGAGACCTCTTATCGTAGTGACTTAAGGGCCTCTACACGTTAATTACATGTAAATGATTATTTCTCAGTCTTAAGCAAACGCTTACAAACACACACACATATACAAACACACAGATGTGGCATACGCTTATCTAGTGATTAGTCAGATGTTGCTAAATCGCTGTCATTTCACTGGGATGAGTGTACACGTGCAATAGTTGATTACTCCTCAATCAAAACCAAACGAGAATACATACAAACAGAAATGGCGTACGCTTGCAGACATATACACAAACAAATTTGACAGACACTTTCCTAGCATTTTATGCATAAGAGATCTAACAACAAGTATAAATGTGGCAGTTTAAACTAATATTTCCACTTGACATACTGATTGTCAACTTATTATGTTGAGTTTTCCATTGAAAAAGATCACCGTATCTTGTAATCGAAAATTTTGGCGAAAAAATCAAAAAGACATCGGATGCAAACAAATCGGATCGCAAACCGATAATCAGGTAAATGATATGTTGTCATTCTACACACGTAGGTGACTTAGACGTCCGCCTAAGTCAATAGTGAACCAGTAAGGGCAAACAACATGTCTATAAGTACCTTATAACTGCAACATCTGCTCTGAAACAGCCTCCATTCCCGGCAGTTTACGGCGAACTTGCTTTAATATCTTTTTAATTAATTGCAATTATAAAACAATTTTTGATATACATAATAATTGATTTTTCATCGCGGTTCTCTGAGTCGATAATTGGAAAGCTTATTGAACAATTCGAATGTATTATTATTGTTAGCTATAGCTAATGTGATGTTATAACGCATACCTTTGAAATATAATAATACAGCCAACCGATACAAAAAGATTCATAATATTATGTTGCTGATCACATTTATCCTCGTCTGTTTTTTACCACGAGAAAGTATTGCCATAATCAAAATTCAAAATATCGTATATTTTTCCTAGTTTAGTATATACAAATTTAAAGGGCATCTTAGGTGGAATCATTTCTCTAAGACCCTTTGTCAATTGATATCAAATTTTATAAATTTACGACAAATATAATATCCTTTCCGCAATATTTCTCACCAAAGGGATGAGATCGCCAAACGTCCAAATCCAGTTCCTACTTCATTAATCATAATTATTGGATTGGTATAGGCTCCCGTCCACTGAATCAAGTGGAATACTGTTATACAAAAGCAAAACCTCCGAAACCATAAAGTTTCCGGTGATACAAACTGTAATCTACTGGAACATAAAGTACAGGACACAGGTCCAATATGTTTCCCAACTTTTCTTTGTATAGCTTCAAGCTTATTTAACAAACTCTTTTTAATTAGCATATTCTAGTATTGGCCTAATCCAAATAATGTGCATTTGTATTTTTTTTTCATTCGCTAAGATATTTCTCTTTTTTAGCGCCAATCAGTTTTTAGCACAGATAACTATTCTTTCAATATGACTCTCAGTACCTTACTTAAACGATCATGTGCACAGCTCGTGATTCATCAGGCATGTTATCGAAAACTGTATTGTGTTCAGCGTCCACTTTATCCAAACGATATTGGCTATTAGTGAAAACCGGTAGTGCAATGGTCTCGACCTTCTAGACCATGAAAAAGTCGCCGACCCTTAGACAAGTTCGTGTAAGTCGCCTCGCATAGGCCTGTCGCTGTGTAGCACCAACATATTCAGTCAACTGTTTAGGCCCTCCTCAATATCTGCTATGGTGCAGCACTCATGGTATCTTTAGGTTAAGTGTTTAACTGCCTGTCTAATATGCCCACCACAGACAATGGTTGTTGGAATGAACCCTGTAGCTGTTGAAATTTTAAATATCATTGCACGCTGGGAAAATGTAATTTGTCTCTCCAGGATCCCTGGCACTCGTGGCGCCCACGTTGCAATACATCTTTCATCCCTCAGTGTGCTCAATTGGTTGTCGCATTGGTCTGCGAGTGGTAAGTTGCTGCGCGGGAACGTTGAATGTCAAGGTTCGTGCATCATTGATTAAATTCTCTCGACTTGGACTGAGCACTTAGTTAGTAGCAATAACTTGCGGTGCCCCAAATCGACTGAGCCATTGATATTCTAAGCACTTTATAATCTTCTCTGTTGTGATTTTCTTCCGTGATACAAAGACAACCCAACGGATAAAATAATCGATCATGGAAAAAACATAGGATAACCCGCCACGAACCACAGGCAATGGTTCCATGCAGTGGGAACGCAAGCAATCGAGATGACTTTTTCTATTTTGTAGTTTAAAATACTGTTGACAATATCTAAGAATATATTTGGACTTGACAGGCCAATACACTTGCGACTGCAATATCTCATTGACGTGCCCGGCGCCAAGATATCCCAATGTTTTATGCCAGAATGCCATTAATTCTGTTCGTAAAGACTTCGGTACAAATCGTTTCACTTTTTGTCCTTCTTTTTGCACCAATAAGCTGTTTCGCAGGATGAACACATTGTATGATGCCGTTTTTAGTCTATTGACTATTTCCTGGCATGTGGAATCATTTCTCTATTCTTCAGAGACACTGATAAGTGGCGAAGTTCACACAGCGGAAATTCTGCAGAGTTTATCGGCTGGCACACGATGAATTCCTATATTGAATTCCTCGAGATTTTCCGTAGTTCGGTGAACTCTTTTATTATCGATAAACAGTGATCGCCAATGCACTAATGTTTTATGATTGGCAAGATACCTAAACTTCCTAGTATCCATTGCACAGCCTGTAATTCCTTTCAAGTGACCTTATAGTTTTGCTTCGCATTAGTCAAGGTGCTACTTATGAAGTGCGCCGGACGTCCGTCTGTAACAATTGTCATACTGCCTGCCGAGAAATTCAAAATAGTTACGTCTACTAATTTTTATTTACATAGGTTAAATACTTCTTGAGTCTCCTTCGTCTAACGAAACGGTATTTTGGCAATAGTTAACTTTAAAAGGTTTTTTGAGTAAGTGTTATTCCTGCGGGATATGTTATATGAGCAGTCACCATACCAATAAACCATCGAAATTGTTATCCAGCAGTGGGTACGTTATATTCCCTGATAGGCTGTATATTCAAATCTAATTTTATAAAGCCTTACGCTGAAACTGAGTGATCCAGGAACCGTAAAAGTCGACCTATCTAAAATATTAATGGATTAAAATGTAATCGTCATTCTACGGCATTAGACAATATCTTTTGCAGACGAATAAGTAATCGGTGTTCAGTAGTGGACAATATAATAACATCGTCAACTTAAGATTTTGTACATAGTAAGTCGGACACTAAAGAGTCCATCATTCTTTGGAACAGCTTCAGTGCGTTTTCTCAGACAAAATTTTATTCAAGTGAATTTAAAATGACCTTGAGGTACCTGCAAGCTAACTTCCACCGTTCATCGGGCGGAACGTCCAATTTCCAAAGTCACTGTTTTAGACCAAGCACGCAAAACCATTTTCCTCCCGCTAACAGTAGTAACAGATTATACATAGATGGCATTGAATACGGATCAGGTTTGGCCACCGAGTTTAATAGCCCGAAATCAGCCGCCATTCGGAGCGAGACATCAGTTTTCGTAACGTAATTCATGGGCGTTCAAAATCAGATAAAAATGGTTCAATAACATCTGTTTCTTTCTTCTCTTGTGTTAACTGAGTCGCTTCTGCTGGTTTCTTTGGATGAGCACCATTTAATTTTGGTGTTTTGTAAACTTCATTTAAATTTAGCCACGAGTTAAAGCGATTGGCCCTTTGCCCTGGACATTCGCTACAATTAGGAAGATGGTATATAATGTTGTATTGATTTTGAAATACTTTCCACCACCCGGTTAGACAACTGGTCTCCTTCTGCATCTTAGTGCTGCATATCAGCTTTATGTAAATATTGGTTTTTGATCTTGGGAGGCATATACGATTATTTTGACAATCGATCGTATTAACCAGTTTTTTAAAATGAAATCAAGTCCCAATGGGGATGTTCGAGTATTCGCTATAACGAAAGACAATAGATATTTTCATTTATTAGCAATTTAGTGTCCAACTCGCCCACAGTAACTATCGACGCGCCCGATGCCTAATAAAAGTTTTCTTTCGTAGAATTTACGTTGTTTAACGATCAAGTCATTGATAATACCGACACATGAGCTCCCGTATCCATTTGCAATATTATTGACTCTCGGTTGAAGTGTTCTAAAATTTTAACTTTAATAAAAATCCTTTTGTATATATACGTTTCCCATTCTTCTTCTTCTTGGACGGCTACCTGTTTCTGAAAACTTATTAAGGTGCTCCGCTGGTCTTCTTCTCTCGATCTACAAGTCGGAGCCTCCAAATTATTTAAATTTTGGGCATGATCCCGACTGTCATTATTAGTGCGATAGTGTATTGTATTTGCTCGTTGAACTTGCCGTTATCTAGGTGAACTATACTGATAAAGCTGCTCCTAAGGTAATTTATTCGTCGCAGTTGATGTCTTTAGATATTGACCTGGTTTTCAAGCTATTAGCTGCCGCCGTCCGTCCCAAACTAGCAGATTATGCCACAAAGAATTCCAATAAGTTATGTCGCTCCAGCCAGATGTTTAAAGGAAACCAACGCGTGTTTTTTCAGCTGAAAATTTGTTGGTCAACATGGCTGAATTTCGTTAAGCCTGAGTGCTTCATTTTAGGTCTCTCTGCACGCTCGAAATTACGCCATATCAGGTAGGATCCAGCTGCATATATTTGATGGTTTTTTGGGTTGCAATCCGAGCAGAGACATGATAAGCTCGGACAACCACCACTTGATGCGTGCCATGGTATCAAGTGGCATTTCACCCGATAGTGATTTGAGTTTGTACAATTTTGGAAACTGCTTTTGGGTCCTGGCTCGTAAGTGATCCAACACTCATCTTTTAAATTCTCAATACGTCAGGTCAAAAGGCAGTTATAATTGAAATGCAACTGTCTGGTCAACTTATTCCTGGACAGCCACGCGCACAATAGCTGCTTCTAACGAGATCTTTTGCCCTCCAATAGAGGCTTCAAATTATTTGAACCACAACTGTGGCCTTTCCACATCCAAAGGTGCAAGCATAGGCTTAAATTCTGATGACGGTTGGAAAAATACGTCGATTCGAATGAAGAAACTGGTATATGTCAGACTGATGTCTTTTGGTCGCGGTGGCGCTTGTTGAAATCATATATAATAGTTGGGCCGTTTATGCAAATACTCTCAGAATTTATTAAAAGTATGTCATCCAGTCGAGACTTAATTATCTCCAAATTTTCACTTAAAGTGTTAATTTTTGCAGAAAAAACTATTACTTAGTTTTCCAATCCTTCAAAGGCCATTTTTCAATTCAACACAAATGCTTAAATTATTATCAATTATGAATAAAAGTATGATCAAATAAATCACGTAAATTTAGAAAAACAGAGTACAAATATTTATTATCTTGTATTCAATTATGCAGCTTCATCGCTGCTTTTATTATTGTGCTGATTGCTTCATATTAATTCGTGCACTTCATCGAGGAATTTATGTTTTATTTACGTCAGTCTTTGATAGGATGCTGGAGCACTTTTGGCCTCGAATTTGGCTAATGCTACAAACATTATCATAGCTAATTAGTTTTTGAGGGTGATTCTAATGCAAAATTTGTGTTTTGTTTATTATTTGCAACACCTATTGGTAAATTGAATCATATGAGATTTCACAAATGCCCAATATATCCTTTGGCATAAATACTCGTAAATATTGGAGAGCAAAAGATATTTTTAATCTATGTAAATAACTCAGTGAGTCCTAATAACTTATATTATACCAGTACTACAGGTGAATTAATTGAGCATAAGTAGAGATTTTTACACAGTGTTAAGTAAATTGAAGCTCAAACTGAAATAATATACGTCTGAACGAATAAAATTTCCGACTATTTATAAGTGATTGGGCATATTCAGAAAATTTAATATCGACGGCTATCGGATCCTAAAATTTCGTTATTCAAACTGTAGGACAAAAGCAAATTCATTTGCAATTCACACTGTTTATACTTTACAAGAAAAACTTATTTGTATTGCAAGCCTACTATCACAATTCTGTTGCCAATGTGGAAGTAGAGACGCTGAGATCAGTATCCTATTTGTTTTCTTCGAATATCTTTGCATACCTCTTACTTTGTTTTTATCCAACAATTTTAGACAATAGCTGTAATTTAAGTGGGTACCCTACGCAAAAACGCTAACTCCCGCCTCAGTTTAGTTGTATTGTAGGAGGTTTTGTAGCTAATGTAAGCGGTTCTGCGAGATAGTTGTCTATATAATCTCTGGTAGCTGTTATTAGGATCCGCGTTCAGAATTAATCCATGTTCCTTTCCCGAAGGATGAAGTGAGAAAACTCATCCATTTTCATCCGTTTATTGTAAATAGGTTTAAGCATACGTGGTCTTAAATCTGCTATTGTGATCATTGTGTTGTGTTGTCTGATGATGGTGCTGGAAAGTAGGCACCGAAACGTCGCCAGTAAACAAAGATGTGATAGGACCGCATTTCCATTGTGACAAACCAAAACTCAACCCGATCAAAGACAAAACAAAATTGGAAATTGTGATCAATCGGATCTTTGTGTAACTGCCCGTGTACAGCTATTACCCGCGTACGCAAAACGCGGCATTGGAATAAATGAAGCTTACACTCCGCAAAACCATTTCAAAAAATAATTAAAATTGCAGTTCAAGAAATCTGAATTAAAACTGCTTGAAACTAACAGAGATTGTTTTTAAAATCACAGTTAAGAGAAACATTGTGTAAAACCAGAGTTAGATTATTTGACCTTAAAGAGCACTATATTTGTCAAAATTGAACATCGTTGGGTCGTAACGCGTAGCCGCGTGTTACAGTATAACGAAGAGAATATATAGGATATTTATGCTGCTTTTGCATCCTTACAAATTTATGTTGCCTCGGCGCATATGTTACAATTAGTATTTTTGCACTGCTTTCTGGTTCGTGCGACTTTGTTCGTGCATCTGCGGTAGTACCTCTTAACGGCATGCGCTTAAATCTGTTGAGCTAGCCTCCCAGTTTACGTTTCTCATATGATAAGCAAGAAGATGAAGCTTCTTGTCTTCATAGAAACACGAAAATTACATCAGCCCAGCAGTTGAGATACGTAAGTCGTTCAGCCTCCATTTATGAGCGACTTAGAAACTACATGCCAGCATTATTTTGTTAAAATGCAGTTACAGCATCGCAGAAACCTTATTACAACGGTCCGTTTTAGGTTTAACTTTGAAAGCCGTAATTCTCTATTGTCTCGTAAAATGCGAAACATACTTTGGTTATCAGAGATAGGGTGAGTCCCTTTATTGAACTTACAGATACTGATAATTTACGGCATTTTCACTGCATGTTTGATTGCTGAAACCAGTGGTAGTATCAAAAAAGGAAATTACCTTGTTTTTAAATTAGTTACACATTTTAAATTCTTTGCATTTATTGAGCAGTTTCTTTTACTGCAACGATTAGATAAAGTGATAATTAACTCTGTAGTCATACATTAAACCCATCCGGAACCACACGGTTCGTTTTTTACACAATAAAATCTCTCATGTTATATGATCAAATGCATTTCGATAGCAATTTTGTTGCGAATATGAAGAGGAACTTGAAATATTTTTAGTTCAAGAGAAATTATCAAGAAAGCAAAGCATTTAAACCAACTTTTGTTTCTACTCCTGTAAATGAATTTTCCATTAAAAATTATTTTTATTTAATTGATTTAGCCACCTGTCACGTAATCACATTATGCGGCTCACAATTTAATCCCCTTTTATATTGTATGCAACACGCATATAGTTAAAGCTTTTTTTGTGATGGCAAATTGATATCAGCGTCAGATAATTGTAATGTTAATGTATAAAGCGACTACACCAGATTACCTAATGGGATTTAAATAGCGAGCCTGATTAGAAACACGTCACACGAACCGAAGTTTGTCCGACGTCATCTACAAGGCATATGTAGGAATAGCATAGCATCGCTACATAAACAGCTATCCAGCAAAACCTCCTACATAAATCGCAACACCTCCTACACAAATGGTGCCTCGTCTCGTCAAACTCACAGCCAATAATTAATCAGCAACTCTAGTCACTAGGAATATAAAGTAGGCGGTAGTCCTCCCGCTAGTCCAAGCACATCGAATGAGTGCTTCGGAAGAGTGAATCCGGTAAAGCGTCGAAGACATATAAGTAAACATCTCCTGAGCCACAAAACACAGCGAGCCACTCTCTCGAGATCACAATTCTCGAAGACAACCGCACAATGACGGATGACGACGATTTAACACTGCCATTTGTACTCGACAGCGCGCACGCACACACACAAGATGACGTCCAGCTCAGGGAATGCAGGAAGCCCGGTACCGAGCCCAGCATTAAGCCGCACCACCGCATGGACCCAGTACAAAATGTGCCAAATCAATCCAGACTACATAGACGAGTGGATCGACGATGCTACGTTATTGGCCAAGGTATCCAATATAGCAGTAGAGGGTCACATCTTTTTGAGGGCTTGGGAAACCATTCCAATTTCTTTCAGACGCAGACTCAAAGACTTTCAAAGACAATACACTGAGGACACATGTTCGCAGCCATGGCAGAGCCTGCAAAGCGCCGACAAGCATCGCCTAACACCAGAACGGGAAGACAGGCTCACAGTATTGATGAGCCAAATGTCCTTAGGTAGCCGCACACCTTCCGAGCTATGTAGGGAGATAGAGTGGAAAACCTCTGAATTCAATCTACCCAGTGTAATATTATTGCGATTATTCATTCAGAAGCTTCCTCTTGCACTACAAGAAATAGCCACATTCCTGCGCGAATCTGTTGAAGTTTTAAACTACGTACTGCCGGCACGTATACACAAATGGTGGAAGAAACACCATTGCAGCTTACCTGCCTCAGAGCCGGGTTGCAACACATCACACCCGTCCGAGCCTCAGTATCCAGCATCGCCGGCGCAAACTAATGTCATCAATGGGCGCCTCGTCAGCCTGCTCGACAGCCTTACTGTCAGGCCAGATTCGGCCTCTCCAAATGCCGTCAACTACAGACGGATCAGAGAAGACGTGACCAGTGTTGACCATCATCCCAAAACAGCACTAAGATGTCGACGTCCATAGGCCATGCCACAGTTCCACAGCTTCCGGCGGTGTGTTGTCCGAATCATTGCAGCTATGGCCACTCCACGCGCTATTGCCTCAGAAATGGCTGCAGATTCCCGCGCACATACGCGACGTTTAGACGGGCGCAGTCACCTGTGAAATCTCAGGAGGATTTGCCCATGGAGAGTAAGGAAAACTGCCGGGGTCAACCTGCTCTGCGGCAGTAGAGGCTGAGTACCACAAAATTGTTGGCCGCCCGAAGTCTTCTGGCTCCAAACCCGTTGCTTTCGCGGTAGAGCGCAATCAAACTAATGTCGTTACAGCGACGGCTTCATTCAAGTCATGCTTAAAACGCCCAAAGCTCTGCAACCAGTCTCATCGTCATTTGCCAGTATCAGCATCTTTTCTCATCCGTGACGATAGCTCTAGTGGATTATTCCTCATAGACTCTGGTTCAGACGTCAGCTTACTCCGCCACAATTATTTCGAACCCACCTACCCAGTCAACACCAGCAGTCTTACCGGCGTCAATGGCACCAGCATAGCGACTTTTGGGATACGAGTACAAAAAATCTCGTTCTCCACTTCAAAATGATGATTCAAGTATCATTTCTTCATTGTCACAAAACATTATTGTAAGTGATTTCCTTGAACATTTCGACCTCACTATACGTAAAAAAAACACGAGAGATACGCACTGCTGACTATCAGTTGCTATCATCAGCGCTTGAACACAGGACTCGCGCCAAAGCAGTCTCATTCATACAGCTAATTCCTTGATGTGCTAAAGCGACATGACGAGATTTTCAAACCTATCTCCTTTATGCCCGATCTCAAGAGGAAGCGTGCCGTCACAGCTCATCGTATCATTTTATTCAAACCACTTCCTCATCCTCTCAGAGCACGTCCATTGGCACCACACAAACATGCTACGTCAAAAAGGCATCTGTACACGATCCAGCCCACCATTTGCGTCACCTGTAGTAGTAGTACCAAAGAGCAAACCAGGTACTTCCAGAGTGTGCGGATATTGTCGTTTTCTCAAATCTTGCACACAGTCTGATTCGAAAATCCAGCCAAATTCAGCTGACCTACTCAGATCCGCTATCGGTCATGCTGTGTACTCAAAACTCAACCTACTGAAAGCCTACTATCAATTACTCAAGTACAAAGACTCCGTTTCCTATACTGCGCTAAGATTCACCGGAGGTGGCACACACGAATATCATTATATGCCTTTCAGTCTCAAGAACGCATCTCAAACATTTCAACGCGTTATGGATGAAATACTAGACGGTCTACCATTTGTAATTCCCTACTTAGACGACATTCTGGTATTCTCCAAATCAATGTCCGAACACATACAACATATTACCATTTTACTCGCACGTCTAGCAGACTATGGCCTCCGGCTTCATGGCAACAAATGTGTCTTTGCACAAACATCAATTGAATTCCTCGGTCATCAAATTTCCAAAAAAGACCAATAAAACTCTACCTGCTAAGTTTCGCTACATTCAAAATCTACAGCCTCCTACCACCGTTCGAGCGTTACGATGGTTCTTGGGCAAGATGAACTACTATTCTCAATTCGTACCTTGTATTGCCAAGATTCTGATACCTCTTTACAAATACCACGTGCCAGAAAGCCATTTTTATAAGAAATCCCAATTTATTCAGCTCAACGATGACGCCAAGCAGGCTTACGAGGATACCAAAATGGCTTTATGCAAAGCAACCATGCTTCATTCACCTGTTTGGCCTCAACCATTGAATTGATTACAGACGCATCAGACGTTGACACAGGCGCGGTACTTCAGCAGTCCAACAATGGAGTACACCGACATATCGCGTTCTTCTCGCAAAACCTACAACCTCGCGAGACGCGATATGATACATTAGGTAAAGAGTTACTCGCTATCTACCGGTCGATTCTACACTTCCACAACTCTCTGGATGGCCGAAAGTTCAAGATCTACACCGACCAGCTTCCTCTTCTCCCAATGCTCTGAGGAAAGAAAGGGTATTTATATTCATGACCTGTCAACTCGTAACCTACTCGGATACACGAATAAAAATATGAAGTCACTCACATCAAAGGGCCAGTAAACTTAGTTGCAGACATCCTGAGCCGTCCAGCAGAGCTCTGTGCCTCCATCCTATGTGCTTCACCTATAAATACTCAGGAATGGCAAGCAACACAGAAAAATGACTCGCTGTTCCTCGATGATGATCCATCAGGCGGCGAAGAATCGATACTTCCACCTCCAGACCACAGGTCAACGCCCAACAGCTCACCATCAACTGAGCCAATTGACACCGTCATGCCGCCGCGAGAAATAGAGGAACCAGGGTCAGTGCTAACAGAGCCAACATCAGTGTTTGCTCATAACGGCAGAACCATAGCATCTCCCGTATGGTTAGCCCCTTTCACCGTGAACTGATTTTTATTGTCGGGGTACGGGGGATTGGGTGTATGTAACGCGCGGCTCAGCGTTACAACCAAACGAATATTAATTTCAACATATCCTTTTTTCCTTAGGGTCACATATGCTAATTCTGGTTTTACAAAATATTTTTCTTAACTGTGATTTTAGAGACAATCAAGCAGTTTTAATTGAGAATTATTGAACTGCAATTTTATTTGTAACTAATTGGGTTTTTTTTAAAATAACACACACCCGCACGAAATACGCCGGTAGCATGCAGTGGATTATTGTGTGATAGCGCTCAAAACCAGGATTTATATTTTGTTCGTTTTTATTCGTTTATCCGTGATCAGTAACTATACTGTTAAAACATTCTGAATTTATTTATTGTGCCTATTATGACTTTGCTTTTGTGCCTAGATATTAAACTGTGTTAACAATATTTTATTTTGCTGCCGTCTAAAGCACGATCAATTTTGACTAACAGTGAATTTTAATTTACTCTGCAACCTTGTTCATAATATATGTATGATAATTCGAATTAGCCTTCTCCTGTCGCACCAATGGGAATTAAATAGTGAGACTGATTAGAAACACGTCACAAGAAACTAATTTCTTCCGACGTCAGCTACCAAGCATAAGTAGGAATGGCATAGCATCGATAAATAAACAGCTACCTCGCAAAACCTCTTACATAAATCGCAACACCTCCTACAATGGAAAGACCTCGCGTTTTAAACTAGTATTGAAAGGTAGATTTGTAATATTCTATTAACTAATTACATAATCATTTAATAAATTCAATATTACGCGTAATTTAATTATAGAACAATGAGTTACATTATATAAAATGATTTTAAATAGGCAACAGAAATTTCAATTCAAATATAAGATAATTTTTCCAATCACAGTATGCAACTTAAAGAATTACATAAAGCGTCTTCGTAAATCGTACACTGGTTTATTTTTATTCAACATTAATACAAATGAAGCTTGGTACACAACTCCGACGTTTTAAATGATTTCTGCGACTAAATTAAAAGAGCCCTAGAGAAACTTACACAAACTTCAACTTCCTTATCCATGTCAGTTTGTAAGGTAGAGTTTGTTCAATGATAATGGCTTAACGGGCTTTGGATATCACGCAATTGCTCAAGTTGTCCTAACAATTTTTTGTTCAACTAACTGCGAACAATTATGTCAAGACATAATATATTTCAATTAATGTTACAAGCAATCTCACCTTGCGACTAAAAGTTTTAGCACAATCTGCAATTTCTATAAGCGAAAGGATCGCCACTATGTCTAACATGTAGAAATTACCATTAATAGTTTAGTAAAGTTTTATCATAACCAGTAATAGAATATGTCACAGCTCGGAACCAACATTTTTCATTAATAAGTCTATGGTCGGATGACAGGCCATGCACTTAGCAGATATAAAGCTCTTTCCAATAGAACGAATTGGTCCAATGGAATCAAAATCAATTTTTCGTTCTTTTTAAAAAGAGGAAGGTGATGTAAAAAGCGACATTTTTACTATAATTTTCTTGTATGCATTCAAAATAAACGTTAAATAATGATTGATAAACAAGACGATCGAATTAATAACTATAAATTGTAATTATAATCTCAATGTCTTACGTAAATACCCATTGTTTATCGCACGTTATCTGGCTACGATTGTCGTTCGTAAACGCTTGTTTATTCCGAGGAGCTCTGTCTTCGTGTCTCCTCTTTTCATTCGCTATGCCGGCTTAACCATATTATTCTTGACGTAACGTGTTCGTTAAACATATATTTTAGAATAGAATAGAATAGAATATCTTTATTTGGATTCAAACCACACATATTCCATCAAATAATAAAATTGGAAAATGTACAATATATTAAAAAAATTATCACATCACATAAAATTGTGCAATTAATCTCATGTAGATAAGTATATCTCACTAGTTGTACTATACAATATATCAATATCAGAAAGTTCGGCTGAAAAGAATAATATATCCATAATCAAATTAGGAACAATTAAGGTATAATTCGAATGTAATATTATGCAAAAATTGAGAACCATGACTAGCAATTGATTGTATGTAATGTTAACTAACATGAAGATATAGTGCATAACATTTCAATTATAATAATACAAAACTTGGAAATAAAAATCTCAAGAAAATCTGTTTCCGATAACAATTATTCTTGTCTTTTATTCAACCATGAGAAAGTATTATCATAATCAAAATAAAAAATATCAGCAGGATTGCTGACTTTTTCAAGTTCAGTAGATAAAATTTTAAAAGACATCTTAGATGGAGGCATTTCTCTAAGCCCCTTCAGCAATTGGTTATAAACTTTGTAGATTTTCGAGAAAGAGAATAACTTGCTCGCTACATTCCCCACCAAAGGAGGAGATATTGCCAAATGTCCAGATCTAGTTCCAACTTCATGACTCTTTCTTATCGGAGTCATATAGGCACCAGTCCACTGGTTCAAATGAAAAACTTTTATACAATAGCACATCCTCCGAAACCAAAAAGATTGCAATGACACAAACTGTAATCTGGAGGCGTATATAGTGCAAGAGATAGGACTAATATGTTTCACAACTTTTCTTTGTACAGCTTCTATCTTATTAGACAAACCCTTTTTAAATGGATTCCAGGTAGCGACAGCATATTCTAGTACCGGTCTAATCCATATTATATACATTTGAAGTTTTATATCATTTGATAAGATATTTCGATTTATTAGTGCCCATCTTTTCTTGGCACTGCCTACTATACTTTCAATATGTCTCTCAGCAGAAGCTGTACATTGAATAGTTATGCCTAAATCCTTAATTTCTTGCATAAGTTTAATCTCAAACACATCATTAATCACAGCATCATGAAAATAAACATAATGAAAGTTTGTTCTGTTACCTATTTTTAAAGCTCTCGTCTTTTTATTGTTTATTCTCAGCCCTAGTGTAATCAAATATTACTTATGTGAGGCGGGGGAGAAACAGCATATACTACGAAAGATAGAGTTAGTATTGATGTAGACGATCTACAATATTTGCCAGCTAAACAAAACAACATAGACTGTTTCATTTCACTTCTAATTTTAACACCACCATGGAAACTTAAAAAAAATGAAATACTGTCAGAATTTCCAGACAGACAAATACGCTTTATTAAACACACACTCACACCGACACAAAATTAACTTGATACGGGCCCTTTTCAAGGCTAAAAAAATTACACCAGCCTGTACGGTGTGGTGTCTTGCCATTACAAATAAGTGCTACAAATCTTTTTGGCTGTAGATACTTATATATATATATATATATATATATATATATATATATATATATATATATATATATATAAGCAGTGGATTAAAAAATGTAGTCCACTTTGCTAGAACATTTCATAGTATTTCATTTAACAGAAAAATGCAGCGAAATCATTAGAATGGATAAAGCAAGCTTGCCAGGCGGAGTTAAAATACTGCATCTTAATTTCCATAAGTTTCCTACAAACGCAGCCACAGATGCCTCCTAAATAGCCGTCGACCACCGGGTATGTTTAATAATTATATAGTAGCGCATTTAATCAGAAGAATGTAAGATTGCCCTATATTTAAGACCATACTTTATTAAATGGTGGTATAATCAATATATAGCGTGACAAGATATGAGAAAATAAAAATCGCCAGTAAATTCAATCGTTTTTCAATTTAATTTTATATATGTGATTACTTACTGGGTTATGAAAAATAACATCATTATCGTTCATTAAATAAACTTTAATAATTAACTTTCAAATTGGAAATGAAATCAAATAAAAAGGCCGCTTTTTTATATAAACACTAGTCCTATTATGTACATACATTTTTCAGTACAAACTAAGAATTGCAAACTGCTTTCATCCTATTTGGGAACTTCTCACGTACTGCCCAGAATTTGTCGAAACGATATATTTTATATCTCAAAGGTTTCTTATCCTAAAGGGGACGGTTGCTCAGCTCTTAAGGATTAAATTGTTTACACAAAGCCGGTAACGCGAAAAAGATTTAATATAACATTGCTCAGAGGTCTAGAGTATTCTCACTTTACTAATGCGTGTTTGAATTCGATTTTAACTGACTAAACAATTATGCCATTTAGTCGAAATTTTTATATGCATCTATTCCATTTTCAGATATTTCGTTATCAGATAAATTAAAATATTATACTAATGTTGCAATTAGAATTTTTTATCACCACATAAAGTTATGCGTTCTCTAATTTTAGTTAAAAAAATCGACCTTCACAAAAAAATTAAATTTGATGCTTGCATGGATAAATTATTTAGCGATTACTAATAAAATTATGTGTATGCGCGACTTTGATTACTTTTATTACACTATTTTGCAAAAACCTGATACATGTCCTTATGATGGAACGTATTTATATAATGATATGAATACACATACATATACGAAATTTCTTGTCATGTTTTATTTTGTTTTGTCTGGTGTAATATCATAGCGGAAGCTGTGGGCGAGTATAAATACAAGCCGAAATATTTCAAGAAATGATTATACGGCGAACAATATATTTAAGATTATTTGCGTATAACATGGAAGAGGTAACTGTTTGACAGCAATGCAACTCATTTAATTGTCTTGTTAACAATTTGACAATTGCACGACGTAATCAGGAAATATGCCAATCATCTCGTCTCAATAGCGACTTAACGCTTCACTTACGAGTGCCAGACCTATATTCAATTTCTTTCCAATGGAACACTTCTCCAATACGGCCTTTAAGGTTCTAACTTTATTATATGCACATTATTTTTGAAATTTAGTTAAAAATATCTGAGAAAGTATTGCTTTTTAACTGATAAACGTTACTCGATCACTGACTCTGTTACACAATAATGCAGAGCAACGTATATAGGCTAAGCTACCAGATTGTTGTCCAAATAACTTGACATTCTATTAATGGTATGTATGGAATGCCATTTAGAATTTTGTTCGATGCATTGAGTTATTTTAGTTGAAAAATGATAAAAGATATATATATAACCATATATATGGCCTATATTTGATGAAGAAGAGTGCAAAGGAGAATTACTTGAGCAATTTTCGATGGCATTCTCGTTCATTGCATTTGGATTAAATAGTTGGTCAAATAAAAGGTCCATTCGTATGGAATAATTGCATGCAAATTGAGGAAAAACAAAAATGTGGCATGTTTAAAATGAACAAAAATGTTACTATTTCCAAGCGTTTCAGCTGAAATGCGGATTCAAACTTAATAAAAGTTTTTGCAATTCTATGATACAAAATCAAAAATTAATGCTACTCAATCTGCTGCGGAGTGTAGATGATGAGATCTCAACAAGGACGAAACCGGTCTACTGGATGAATTTCTTTATCTACATCATAAAATTCATTGTTTATACTGACAAATGTGTGTACATAGTGGGTCAGATATTTATATCGGGTTGACAACCTTGATTAATTTGGTATCACCGCCCGCGTAACCCATATACATTTGAGAATTGGATTGCTCTATACGAATACGGACAACGTATTTGTTATTCATTAAAAATATATAAATATAAAAATAACACTCAAAAAAACATCCGATGTTGAATATATCCATCAAGTAAGAGTTATCAATATAACGAAGGATACATTTATTTATTCTATCAGCTCATGAAACGAAAATTATTTAAAATTATAAACGAAAAACTCTACAATGTACGCTACAATCACAGATGCCTCAATGAATTTAGATAAAGTATTAATGATTCGTCTATATTTTTTTAAATGTATATCACGTTATTGTGTGTATGCGTATTGCGACTGAATAGTAAAGCACAAACTATTTTGATTGAATTTCACGTCCTTTTACAAAATACTAGCTTTATTGGAAAGTTTTAAAATATCACTTTAAACAGAGTTATTTTTTATATAATCAAAGGATTAACCTCAATTTAAAAGGAATCTTGATTAATTATGCGTGCATAAATAGGCTTTACTGCAGTATTGTAAATACGGTTTTATTCATTTGAATAAATGTACAAGTTTTAGTACCCACAAAAAGGTCAGCGTTATAAAAACATATATATATCTAATTTTACACTGTTCATTGCCTTTGAATATTAAGCAGTATATTGATTATTAAGAAAAGAAAACATTTAATTAAAAAGTAGATATTGTTCGTTTATTTCGAGAATACTAATCTACACTTTACAATCTTTCATTTATATACATCCTGAGTTTTCATTTGATTGAGCGGGTGGCAACTTATCTGATTTTCCTTTTTACTTCTATTTATTATTTCGACTGATTTACAAGTTAACATACACATGTGACTATATGTTTGTCTGTGCACGTGCAGGGTCATACTTGATGTATTTCAGAGTGGTATCTGAGACCTTGTCATTTATGTATTGATGGCTAAAGTTTTAACAAAATTTTAATTTTGTTGGCTGTTCCGTGTACGTATGTTTCTTTCCCTGAATGTCTTCTTTCGTTTGGCCTTGTGCTTCAGCTTTATTCTTTTCCTTTTTTAACAGCACAGTGTGTGCGGATTGCAGTGTTGAATATCCATATTGTTATGAAATCACTGTTGCTTTAAATGATGGTGGTGATGTTACTAATACAGCTGTTTTTCTTCTTCAGTTTGTTGCCAATCCAATCGAATGTTGTTGAAGCTGGTGTACTGGGTGTTTGGGGTTTATTGGATGCTAGCACAGTTTTTTTGGGTTATGTGTTTCATGGCCTGTCGAATAAAATGTAATGTGTTGAATCTTTCTAAATTTTGAGCCTGGTTATTGTTGTTTTCTTTAGAGTTTCCCAGATAATAATAACTGGGCAACTTTTGCGATATATTCCCACACTACAGTTGTTATTAATTTAATACCCTGAGGAATTTGATTTTCTATGTATTGTCAGTGTCAAAACAGCGCTTTCTTCTCCAGTTCAAGATTGTGCAATGGGGATTTTTAAAGCAACACTATTGAACTGGTGGTACTATTTTGCCTTCAAATATAAATTGAACTTTTGCTATATATATATATATATATATATATATATATATATATATATATATATATAATTGACTACCACTTCACTGGTTCAGGAGTTCACAGTTATCGCAGCGCCAGTTTTGGACTTGCCTACTTTCAGTTAGATATTATTTATTGTTGAAAAACTAATATATATGCAATTGTGTATTAGGTGTTGCGCACCTAGTAGCAAATTAGTTCAACCGAAGACAGCATGAACAGAAAGTATATTCTTTTGTGCACTTTCGTTTCGTGCTTACTGGCGACTCATCAGTAGGAGCCGGTATTAAGCCCACCATATATTTGGGAGATGAATGTAGGAAAATTGGATGGTACAATCTCCTATATGAATTTGTAAACCAGCAATAATGAAGCAAACTTTATATAAAGTCTTCGAGAATGCGATTTCAAGGCCAACTCATCATATATCATATATATACCAAGCCAATAAAGGGTACCAAGACTATGACGGTTGTGTGAATACCAGATAGCAAAATGTACATAGAATATATTCCATAAAATATTTCCACATTATTCAACAAAATAGTTATTGGGTGTAGAAAGTCATGTCGGCTCTTACTGATGAGACGGCAGTAAGCACGACACAAATAGGCACATGGGAATATACGATCCGTTCATGCTGTCTTTTGTTTATCCTTGTGGTCATGTTTGAACTAATTGGTTAATAGACAAACAGTACCTAATACACTGTTTCCTTTTCTAATCTATAAAATGTAGCACTGTTTTAGAATTTGCATTTTGATTAAATTTCTCTCGTCTAGGGGAAGATCCTACGATCTGCATTGTTTCTCAAACGTCACCAAATATGATACACTAGACTGAATAACTTCATCATTCCTTTGCTTAATTTAATCCGATTAATCAGGTTCACGGAATATATGATAGAACTAATGGGTATTGTAATAATTTAACGGTGAAAAAAAATAATATGCTAAACGTAAAAAGAAACTAGAACAATAAATGTTACTAAGACGGACATGGTAATCATATTATAAATCTGATACGCCAGATGAATCAATACGATCAGCCTAAAGAATACGCATATACATGCTAATCATAATCATATTCATAATTAACTGCCTCCCAACATGTGCTGTGATTTTAAATTAAGCATAGTGTCAATTTCTGAATCAAAAAGTTTTGGTATGTCGCTTCTTTTCTGCCACTTAATCTTAAAAATGTGCTACCTAATTTCTAATTCTAAAAGTAAGAGTATTAAATTGAGCTAGCTGCATGACATATTAGCATGCAAAAAAGCAGAAGTGATTAGAACAGTGCTACATTTACGATAAAGTAACTATAAATAAGTGAATACAATTAGATTTACTGAAGACCAGGTCTGGGTATGTTAATATTAAAAGATTTTGGATGGATAGTTGGGGTTTCATTTTTTAAGATATGTCAAATGGGATCCACCTGAAGGGAAGGTTAATCAAAAAATTATTATATATGGATAAATATTTTGCCTAGTATGTCGCAGAGTTGTGTCATTATTTCTATTGCTAGACTTAGTGGGAAATATGCCCGGTTTGAGCACTATTCGGAGCAACTTCTGTCAAATACTTGACGATATTACAATAAGAGCGAAACCTGTCTCATTAACTTGCCTTTAGTACATTATTCAAAGTTTATTTTATATTGTTTAAATTAAAATGTATAGTATAAGTTGCAAATTAGGCAGAAAATTAAAACAGGCTAGAGTATAAAATTGGAGAGCTTCCTATCATTTGTGTGCATCGACTCCAGTTATGTCACATTTCGCTATTTTTTTCTGTTTATATAAATGTAGCTGCAGTTGGTTTGTCCACATCAATTAACACATTTGTTATTTATTCCCGTTTTTGCATTTGGTAATTATGTTAAACAATATCTGAAGAACATTCGTTCGTAGTTCCAAAGGCGTTTTGCTACTGCAGACGAGTGGCAACTGTTTGATTTGGCAGCCGTTCAAAGTATAATGTTAATTTATTCCGATTATACACGTATGGGCAATCGGACTATGTAAGTTGATTGACCATTTACGCATGTATATCGATAAATAATTTTTCAGGGCGACAATGACGACTGTATCTATATCTTTGCTGGAATGACTTATAATACATACGTAGTTTCGCTCTGTTAAATATGCGTCATAAAGCCGTTTCTAAATTTTTCTTTGTCGTGTGGAAAACAGTAATCCATTTAAATTAGTTAACATTACATACAATCAATTGCTAGTCATGGTTCTCAATTTTTGCATAATGTTACACTCGAATTATACCTTAATTGTTCCTAATTTGATAATGTATATATTATTCTTTTCAGTCGAACTTTCTGATATTGATATATTGTATTGTACAACTAGTGAGATATACCTATCTACATGATATTAATTGCACAATTATTGTGATGTGATAATTTTTTTAATATATATTGTACAATTTCCAATTTTATTATTTGATGGAATATGTGTGGTTTGAATCCAAATAAAGATATTCTATTCTATTCTATTCTATTCTAAATAGATTGTTAAAGTATACGGCTTGGTTTTCTAGCCGTACACATGTCGGTTTCTTTTATTTGCACATATAACATTTGGCGTAGTCTATTGAACTGAATAAACTTTAGACAAGAGACAATTATCTGCCTCAATACTTTTAAAAGATTTACCAATATTCCAGCAATTCTTGTAAGGCAGCCGCGAACTGAAATTGTTTTAATCTGCTATAATGTAAATGTTATGGAGCTCGGGCTGGTTTATGTTAAATTTTTTCGTTTAATTTTTTTTAAGGAATAGAATATCTTTATTTGGATTCAAACCACAGATGCTCCTTTAGATAATAATAGAAAATATACAATATATAAAAGATCACCAGCAATATGTCATTTAGTTCATATAGATAACTAAATCACTTATAAAATGATTTACCAACATCTGAAAATCCAGGGAGTATTATGACTTATTACATTATATGAATTTTGATACAATTATTATGATAAGAAAATGGTCTTCTAATTAATCGTATTTTTAGCAAAATACTTGATTATAGAAATAATTATAGATTTAATGGAATCTGAGTAATTGGAAAAATTAAGGTATAATTCGAGTGTAACATTATGCATAAATGAGAACCATGACTAGCAATTGTTTAATTAAAAAATATGAGAATATAATGCATAGCATTTACAATATATTAATACAGATATGAGAAATAGAAATTTCAAGAATGTATTTTGCTGATCACAATTATCCTTGTCTTTTTTTCAACCACGAGAAAGTATTATCAAAATCAAAATTAAAAAGATCAGTATGATTTAAAATTTTTTTAAATTCCGTACATAAAAATTAAGACATCTTAGGTGGAGGCGTTTCTCTAATGCCATTTGCCAATTGGTTAAGAAAACTACTGGAACAATGAAAGCTGCGTTAGTCAAAACGCAGATCAGGTAATTTCAGTTGGTTGTAGATTTTTTAATTTTCAAAAAAGAAAATAACTTCCTAACAACATTTCCCACCAAAGGAGGCGAGACCGCCAAATGTTCAGATCTAGTTTTAACTTCATGAATCTTTATTATTGGATTCATATATGCACCAGTCCACTGGTTCATGTGGAAAACTTTTATGTAATAGCACATCTGTAAACGACCCGGCTTCAAGTAAATGCCGTACGACGTTACAAACTCGGTTAAGGTGCTCTGAATAGAGATTAGTTACTGATACGGGGGCCCTTAAGAGGGCCGGGTAATACGTTCGCTTGAAGTCTTCAGAGTTGAAGATGTCCTAGAGCTTTGGGTGGACTCTGGTTGAGTTTTGCTCCCGTGGTTGAGCTGTGATCGCGTTGTGTATGGTGTCCTGCAGGTCCTGCACTCAATTGATTCCCAACCCCAACCACCATGCCCCAATGCCCACCCATGAAGGTAGAAGGCAAATGCCACAACTGACTTGCATAGTAAATTACCGTGCTTAAATAGCATGCAATATGTGTACTTGCATACTATTGGTTAAACGGTGCTATTTGCTCTAGTCGCATCTTTAACTTTGAGAATGCCTTTTAAAAGCATATCTGGGAGCCTCTGCAATGGAACCCCCCCTACGGCTCCTACTAGCGGGGGTTTTGTCCTTTCCCGGTGATAGATTTCTCTCAACCGGTTTTGTGCTTCCTTTCCATCTGGGTCCACCTAATCGCGGGTAAATACAATTCTCACCTTGGCACTTCACACTGCGTCCGTATTCGCAATGTGCCTTACACCATCCGCGTGGCCCTTGGAAGCGTTGACGCGAGTGACTCCCTCGACGTCTATTATACTTATCCTGACTCTGAAGTTGTGCAATATCACTACGCAAGATAGCAACTTCTCTACAAAAGAAACGCAAAGTTTCTTGTATAGTCAGGTGGTTATCGGTATCTGCCTTGACTGGCTGCATCGTTACAGAATCTGCTATTACAGCATGTACTTGTGGTTCTTGCTGTTTATACATGCCGTCTAACCCTCTGAGTTTTGTTGGCCAATCTATGCTCATTGTGTCAAATACTTCCAATGTTGTTCTGAGCCTAAATGGTAGCTCAGTTCTAAAAATGGAGTTGACTACATCTCTAGATATATTCAACCTGGAAGCTTTTGTGCAAAGGCGTTCATAAAATTCGGACGGTAGTTGACGCCCCGTTTTTTCTAAGCGTAATAATTCGCACATTTGCGCTGATCTTCCAGGCTGATATCTCTGTTGAATTTCAGCCATTAATAACTCAAATGCATTGTACGGCTTTTCTTCCACAGTTCTGTCTCTGAAATTTTCCAAAGCATTTCGGAAATTTTCAGGCAATGCCATCCATGCTGCAACAAATTTCTCCATAGGGTTCACGATATTATAAGCACTGAATATCATTTGGGCATCTCCTACCCAACTTGAATGTTTTTCTGATTTATACTGTGGTAGACTTAAAATTCTTGGACTGGCGCGGTCGCCAAATTTTGTTGAGGCCCCTAACCTATTCGAGTCTGTATGCTCCATAGATGCCAGTTCGCTGGAAGTCCTAAAATTCACAGTAGAGTCTGATAGGCTTATATTATTGCTTGCGTCACTTAAGTTCAAGTCCACTATGTCCTGCACTAACCTACTTGTGTCCTCAAATTTAATATCGGTATCCATGAATATATGAGATAACAATTAAATCGATACTTACTGTTAGGAAATCGGAAAGTGAAAGTTGAAAAGCTGTTCCTTTCAGCAATAATCTGTTATGGTATAAACGTGACCCAACGATCAAATAAAATATACCTGTTTCAAGGCTCCTCTTCAATATTATTTTATATCAGAACAAAGGCAATTGATGGAGAATTATATTTGATAATGATGTAATCGTTTACTATGTAAAAAATGTTAAAATGCAGCAGACCAAAATTACAATACCAGACACAGAGCAAGATACCCGAAAACTGAAAATAGCGCACAATTTTAAAATCAAGTATTTAAACAAAGAATGTTCTAGAAAATAAAAAGAAAAAAATCTTTTTAAATAAAGTTTGTTACAATCAGCTATGGTGGTTTAAATTTATCAGTCAAGGTCATTTTACATAAGGCGGAGGATTTAACATCCTCTACACTATTACCTATTTTAATGTTTGCGTCTTTTTACTGTTTATTATCAGCCCTGATGTTATCAAATACCTACTTAAGTCATACAAATGAATATATTTATTTATTAGTAATTTCAACAATGGTAGATAATTATCTGATCTGCATTTTGACTAACGCATTAACGATTCCAGTTGTTTTCTGCCTTCAAAATAATTGTAAAACTGGACCAACTAAAGATGGCTGCCGATAACGACAGCCGAAATATTTTGAAGACAGAAAACAATTGCAAACATTACTGCGTTTGCCAAAGTGCAGATCAGGTAATTTCGATTAATCAGATTTTGTAAAGATTTATTTCGTGATAGACAATCGTCAGTCATATGCCATGATGCAAAACTGATATTTTTCGAGTATTGAAACTGTGATTACACATGTAGTCCGGATTTATGGACTAAGAATATCTCAAAAAAATAAAGTTTAGATTGTAAATAATTACTTATCTCCCTTTTAGTAAATTATTTTAAACATGGCATAATGAATTATCCTCCAGCAATGGAGATAGGGAGTTCACATTCACCACACAATCAACCTGTTTAGAAATGATTAGATTAAAATGATAGTGTACAGATTTAAAGCAAATCAAAACAAAGGACCGGGGATGGTAATGTTATTTCATCAAATGTTTGAAATATAATGTCGAATGTGTAAACGCCCCGGCTTCAAGTAAATGCCGTACGACGTTACAAACTCGGTTAAGGTGCTCTGAATAGAGATTAGTTACTGAGATGGGGGCCCTTAAGAGGGCCGGGTAATAAGTTCACTTGAAGTCTTCAGAGTTGAAGATGTCCTAGAGCCTTGGGTGGACTCTGGTTGAGTTTTTGCTCCCGTGGTTGAGCTGTGATCGCGTTGTGTATGGTGTCCTGCAGGTCCTGCACTCAATTGGCTCGTCTCTCTGGTATCCCGCATCAAGATGAGTAGGTATTGACAGCCGACAGAGCACACACGTATTGACAGCCGACAGAGCACACGCGTGAAGCAGGTAGAAGGCAAATGCCACAACTGACTTGCATGGTAAATTACCGTGCTTAAATAGCATGCAATATGTGTACTTGCATACTATTGGTTAAACGGTGCTATTTGCTCTAGTCGCATCTTTAACTTTGAGAATGCCTTTTAAAAGCATATCTGGGAGCCTCTGCAACGGAACCCCCCCTACGGCTCCTACTAGCGGGGGTTTTGTCCTTTCCCGGTGATAGATTTCTCTCAACCGGTTTTGTGCTTCCTTTCCATCTGGGTCCACCTAATCGCGGGTAAATACAATTCTCACCTTGGCACTTCACACTGCGTCCGTATTCGCAATGTGCCTTACACCATCCGCGTGGCCCCTGGAAGCGTTGACGTGAGTGACTCCCTCGACGTCTATTATACTTATCCTGACTCTGAAGTTGTGCAATATCACTACGCAAGATAGCAACTTCTCTACAAAAGAAACGCAAAGTTTCTTGTATAGTCAGGTGGTTTTCGGTATCTGCCCTGACTGACTGCATTGTTACAGAATCTGCTATTACAGCATGTACTTGTGGTTCTTGCTGTTTATACACGCCGTCTAACCCTCTGAGTTTTGTTGGCCAATCAATGTTCATTGTGTCAAATACTTCCATTGTTGTTCTGAGCCTAATTGGTAGCTCAGCTGTAAAAATGGAGTTGACTACATCTCTAGATATATTCAGCCCGGAAGCTTTTGTGCAAAGGCGTTAATAAATTTCGGACGGTAGTTGACGCCCTATTTTTTCTACGCGTAATAATTCGCACATTTGCGCTGATCTTCCAGGCTGATATCTCTGTTGAATTTCAGCCATTAATAACTCAAATGCATTGTACGGCTTTTCTTCCACAGTTCTGTCTCTGAAATTTTCCAAAGCATTTCGGAAATTTTCAGGCAACACCATCCATGCTGCAACAAATTTCTCCATTGGATTTACAATATTATAAGCACTAAATATCATTTGGGCATCTCCTACCCAACTTGAATGTTTTTCTGATTTGTACTGCGGTAGACTTAAAATTCTTGGACTGGCGCGGTCGCCAAATTTTGTTGAGGCCCCTAACCTATTCGTGTCTGTAAGCCCCATAGATGCCAGATCGCTGGAAGTCCTAAAATTTACAGTAGAGTCTGATAGGCTTATATTATTGCTTGCGTCACTTAAGTTCAAGTCCGCTATGTCCTGCACTAACCTACTTGTGTCCTCAAATTTAATATCGGTATCCATGAATATATGAGATAACAATTAAATCGATACTTACTGTTAGGCAATCGGAAAGTGAAAGTTGGAAAGCTGTTCCTTTCAGCAATAATCTGTTATGGTATAAACGTAACCCAACGATGAAATCAAATATACATGTTCCAAGGCTCCTCTTCAATGTTATTTTATATCAGAACAAAGGCAATTGATGGAGAATTATATTTGATCATGGTGTAATCGTTTACTATGGAAAAAATGTTAAAATGCAGCAGACCAAAATTACAATACCAGACACAGAGCAAGATACCCGAAAACTGAAAATAGCGCACAATTTTAAAATCAAGTATTTAAACAAAGAATGTTCTGGAAAATAAAAAGAAAAAAATCTTTTTAAATAAAGTTTGTTACAATCAGCTATGGTGGTTTAAATTTATCAGTCAAGGTCATTTTACATAAGGCGGAGGATTTAACATCCTCTACACTATTACCTATTTTAATGTTTGCGTCTTTTTACTGTTTATTATCAGCCCTGATGTTATCAAATACCTACTTAAGTCATACAAATGAATATATTTATTTATTAGTAATTTCAACAATGGTAGATAATTATCTGATCTGCATTTTGACTAACGCATTAACGATTCCAGTTGTTTTCTGCCTTCAAAATAATTGTAAAACTGGACCAACTAAAGATGGCTGCCGATAACGACAGCCGAAATATTTTGAAGACAGAAAACAATTGCAAACATTACTGCGTTTGCCAAAGTGCAGATCAGGTAATTTCGATTAATCAGATTTTGTAAAGATTTATTTCGTGATAGACAATCGTCAGTCATATGCCATGATGCAAAACTGATATTTTTCGAGTATTGAAACTGTGATTACACATGTAGTCCGGATTTATGGACTAAGAATATCTCAAAAAAATAAAGTTTAGATTGTAAATAATTACTTATCTCCCTTTTAGTAAATTATTTTAAACATGGCATAATGAATTATCCTCCAGCAATGGAGATAGGGAGTTCACATTCACCACACAATCAACCTGTTTAGAAATGATTAGATTAAAATGATAGTGTACAGATTTAAAGCAAATCAAAACAAAGGACCGGGGATGGTAATGTTATTTCATCAAATGTTTGAAATATAATGTCGAATGTGTAAACGCCCCGGCTTCAAGTAAATGCCGTACGACGTTACAAACTCGGTTAAGGTGCTCTGAATAGAGATTAGTTACTGAGATGGGGGCCCTTAAGAGGGCCGGGTAATATGTTCACTTGAAGTCTTCAGAGTTGAAGATGTCCTAGAGCCTTGGGTGGACTCTGGTTGAGTTTTTGTTCCCGTGGTTGAGCTGTGATCGCGTTGTGGATGGTGTCCTGCAGGTCCTGCACTCAATTGGCTCGTCTGTCCGGTATCCCGCAACAAGATGAGTAGGTATTGACAGCCGACAGAGCACACACGTATTGACAGCCGACAGAACGCACACGCGTGAAGCAGGTAGAAGGCAAATGCCACAACTGACTTGCATGGTACATTACCGTGCTTAAATAGCATGCAATATGTGTACTTGCATACTATTGGTTAAACAATTGCTATTTGCTCTAGTCGCATCTTTCACTTTGAGTATGTCTTTTAAAGGCATATCTGGGAGCCTTTGCAATGGAACCCCCCTTACGGCTCCTACTAGCTGGGGTTTCAATCTTTTCCCAGTAAAGGATTCATCTCTACCTGTTTAGTGCTTCCTTTCCATCTGGGTCCACCTAATCGCGGTAAATACAATTTTCACCTTGCCACTTCGTCCGTATTCGCAATGTGCCTTACACCATCCGCGTGGCCCTTCGAAGCGTTGACGCGAGTGACTCCCTCGACGTCTATTATACTTATCCTGACTCTGAAGTTGTGCAATATCACTACGCAAGCTAGCAACTTCTCTACATAAGAAACTCAAAGTTTTTTGTATAGTCAGGTGGTTTTCGGTATCTGCCCTGACTGGCTGCATCGTTACAGAATCTGTTATTGCAGCATGTACTTGTGGTTCTTGCTGTTTATACACGCCGTCTAACCCTCTGAGTTTTGTTGTCCAATCTATGTTCATTGTGTCACTAACTTACAATGTTGTTCTGAGCCTAATTGGTAGCTCAGCTGTAAAAATGGTGTTGAGTACATCTCTAGATATATTCAACCTGGAAGCTTTTGTGCAAAGGCGTTCATAAAATTCGGAGGGTAGTTGACGCCCCATTTTTTCTAAGCGTAATAGTTTGCACATTTGCGCTGATCTTCCAGGCTAATATCTCTGTTGAATTTCAGCCATTAATAACCCAAATGCATTGTACGGCTTTTCTTCTACATTTCTGTCTCTGAAATTTTCCAAGGCATTTCGGAAATTTTCAAGCAATGCCATCCATGCTGCAACAAATTTGTCCATAGGGTTCACGATATTATAAGCACTGAATATCATTTGGGCATCTCCTACCCATCTTGAATGTTTTTCTGATTTATACAGTGGTAGACTTAATATTCTTGGACTGGCGCGGTCGCCAAATTTTGTTGAGGCCCCTAACCTATTCGAGTCTGTAAGCCCCATAGATGCCAGATCGCTGGAAATCCTAAAATTCACAGTTGAGTCTGATAGGCTTATATGATTATTTGCGTCAGTTAAGTTCAAGTCCGCTATGTCCTGCACTAGCCTACTTGTGTGCTCAAATTTAATATCGGTATCCATGAATATATGAGATAACAATTAAATTGATACATACTGTTAGGCAATCGGAAAGCGAAAGTTGGAAGGCTGTTCCTCACAGCACTTAATCTAGAAAGATATTTACTTGAATCACTGAGGAATCAAATATACCTGTTACAAGGCGTCACCTTCAATATTATTCTATATCAGAACAAAGGCAATTGATGGAGAATTATATTTGATAATGATGTAATCGTTTACTATGGAAGAATGTTAAAATGCAGCAAACCAAAATTACAATACCAGTCACAGAGCGAGATACTCAAAAACTGAAAATAGCGCACAATTTTAAAATCAAGTATTTAAACAAAGAATGTTCTGGAAAATAAAAAAAAATCTTTTTAAATAAAGTTCGTTACAATCAGCTATGGTGGTTTAAATTTATCAGTCAAGGTCATTTTACATAAGGCGGAGGATTTAACATCCTGTACACTATTACCTATTTTAATGTTTGCGTCTTTTTACTGTTTATTATCAGCCCTGATGTTATCAAATACCTACTTAAGTCATACAAATGAATATATTTATTTATTAGTAATTTCAACAATGGTAGATAATTATCTGATCTGCATTTTGACTAACGCATTAACGATTACAGTTGTTTTCTGCCTTCAAAATAATTGTAAAACTGGACCAACTAAAGATGGCTGCCGATAACGACAGCCGAAATATTTTGAAGACAGAAAACAATTGCAAACATTACTGCGTTTGCCAAAGTGCAGATCAGGTAATTTCGATTAATCAGATTTTGTAAAGATTTATTTCGTGATAGACAATCGTCAGTCATATGCCATGATGCAAAACTGATATGTTTCGAGTATTGAAACTGTGATTACACATGTAGTTCGGATTTATGGATAGAATATCTCAAAAATAAAGTTTAGATTAATATTAGCATCTCCTTTTAGTAGGTATTTTAAACGCTGGCATAATAGTTATCCTCCAACAGTAGGTGGGGAGTTCGATATACTGATAACCTGTTTGATGATTGGGTCCGTGATGTACAGATTTAAAAACAAGTGGGGTTGGTGGGATTGGAAGGTGGCGTTGGATGGGCAAGATCAAATTCCATTACGACGTTACACAAACTCAGTTAGATTATAAGATAGAGATTAGTTGCTGATATGGGGGCCCTTAAGAGGGCCAGGTAATACGTTCGCTGGAAGTCTTCAGAGTTGAAGATGTCCTAGAGCCTTGGGTGGACTCTGGTTGAGTTTTTGCTCCCGTGGTTGAGCTGTGATCGCGTTGTGTATGGTGTCCTGCAGGTCCTGCACTCAATTGGCTCGTCTCTCCGGTATCCCGCATCAAGACGAGTAGGGATTGACAACCGGTACAGAGCGCACACGTATGCGCTGACAGCCGACAGAACGCACACGCGTGAAGCAGGTAGAAGGCAAATGCCACAACTGACTTGCATGGTAAATTACCGTGCTTAAATAGCATGCAATATGTGTACTTGCATACTATTGGTTAAACGTGGTTAACGTGGTTAAACGGCAATTTGCTTTTTTCTCATTGGTGCAACGTAAATAAATTTGAATTTAATTTACGCAATATGTCGGCGATTGATTTGTGTCGTTACAACACTTTCCTCTCTGAAAAAAAAAGAAAAAAATATTCCTCTCTGCGAGGCTAGATAAGAAATGCATGACAGAGTTCGAACCAAGTTAAGCAAAAATATGATGAACCATAAGTGCTGGGCTTAAATATGCTTGTTGGTTGCTTCAACAATGATATGATGCCAGGTAACCACTAGGAATTGCTACACAAATTGTTAGCTCTAGTGGACGGTCATAGCACGTGAGGCAAAATAGAGCAGTGTAAGTTTTTGGAGCCGCAGCGTGAAGATTTCGAGGTAAATCGCCTCTGAATTTGCCAGGTTTAAGTTAAAAACCTAAGCAGGTTGGATCGTTGTCAATGTGTTTGTATACGACCAAAGGAGCTAGAGTGCTCGACGTTGTGGTCATGAGCATTTGTAGAGTGGTCTTTGTGAAATAGATAAAGTTGAGATATGCATTGAAAGTGGCCTGTACCATGATATGAAGCTGATCACTACTTAGTGTTGCTACACGAAAGCGTTAGCTCTAAGTAGCTGGTCATACCAAAATAGGCAGTGTAATGTCATGTGTGAGAAATACATTATAATGTAAAAATATATACATTAAAATCAAAGGTAATTGCATAAAATATGTACACGAACATTGCCTCAGAGATGGCATAATACCAAAGAACTGTTCAAAAATGCTACACAATTGTTAGCTAAGAACAGGTGGTTATGCCACGTGAGACAAATACTAAAAATTAACGTAAAGGTTAAAAAAAATTTTATAGTTAAATGTTAATGTTTAAAAAAAATTAATTACGCGTTATACAAAGCAGGTTGAGATTGTGGGCAGACGGAGCCTGAGACGTGTGTAGAAGGTTGAACGCTCTCAGGATCAGGTGGTTCGATAAACGGTTTTAACCTGTCTATGCTTACTGATGTCGGTGTAGCGCCTTGCATAATGATGAAGTATTTTGGCTGTTTTAGTAAAATCGGGTAAGGACCGCGATACTTGGGTTGTAGTGGTGCAACAGCAGTATTGTTGCGAACGAGTACTCTCTTGCAGCTGTGGAGCTGTGGGTGAACGAAGACTGGACGAGGCGTGTGTCTCGGCTGCTGTTCGGACATGTTACCGAAATGAAGTCGAAGGCGGGTAGCTTCGTTTTGTGGGTCATCTTGTGCCGGTAGTAGACGTGGGAGCTGACTAGGCAGGCGTAGATCCATGCCATACAAGAGTTGTGACGCAGACGTTTTAATGGATTCTCGAGTACGAGAACGCATGGCCAGCAGAACTAAAGGTAGTGCATCGACCCAGTTGCCATTAATGGACGAGGATGCTAAAGCTGCTTTGAGTTCCCTATGCATTCTCTCTACCATGCCATTAGCTTGGGGATGGTAGGCAGTCGTCTGGCGTAAGATGCATCCCATGTACCGCAAGGTGGTTTTGAAACGATCAGATGAGAAGCAAGTGCCTCTGTCCGTGATGACCTCATTGGGAACACCGTAATTGGATATCCATGCAGAGATAAAACCGTTAGTTACTTCGTCTGCAGAAATGGTGCCAAGAGGTAATGCCGCAGGCCACCGTGTAAATCTATCGATCATAGTTAGAAGGTAGCTGAAACCTTGAACCTTTGTCAGATGAACTATGTCGATGTGGACGATGGCTAGGCGAGAAGTAGACCGAAAATGTTGCAACTTAGAACGAGTGTGTCGTGTGATCTTGTTTTCCTGACAAATTGCACACTCTGAGACCCATCGTTTAACATTCTGCCTAAGTCTGTGACCCCAGAAACGATCTGTAAGAAGTCGGACAGTCGCTTGGCTTCCTGGGTGAGAAATTGAGTGAATTGAATCGAAAACCTTTCTCTGAAGGCTGGTCGGCAGAACTGGCTTGTTGGGCTGCGTACCCGTGAAGTAAACAATTGGTAAGCCTTCCCACAGACGGCATATGAACTTGGTTGGGTGACGGGCTATTGATCTTTGAATGTGAATGTCACCGCGTTGTTCAGTTCGCAGGAGAGTTGGCGTTAGTGCAGGTTCACTGAGTGCCACGGAGTTGACAGTGAATGGTGACGGCGAAGGTGGTTGTAGAGAGACGTCTGGCCTGGACAGGGCATCTGCAATGAAGTTCTGTTTGCCCTTGACGTGAAAGACGTCAAATTGCCATTCGCTTAGACGAGAAAGCTGTCTTTCCACTCTGGCAGGGTACTTGGCGATAGATGAAGTTGCGTTTCGAAGTGCGCTAACTAGTGGTGCATGATCTGTGAAAACAACAAATCTGCTACTGCCAATGATGCTGATAAAATGGCGCACTGCGTCGTGGATGGCGAGAAGTTCTCGGCCGAAAGTGTCGTACCTCGTTTCTACTGGTTGGAGAGTACGCGAGTAGAAACTGATAGGCTTCCGAACTCCGTCGATCTCTTGTTCCAACGTGGCTCCAATAGCGAATTCAGAAGCATCTGTCGTGAGTAGAAATGGCTTTTCAAAATCTGGATGCGTTAGCATTGTGGCATTTGCTAACGAGTTGATGGCAAGTCGAAGTAATTCCTCGTCTTCGGATGACCAAGCAATGATGGAATTCTTGCTAAGTCCTTTTCGGTTCCGCAGGTGCCTGCACAAAGGATAAAGTTGTTTTGAAAGGCCCGGAAGGAACTTGCGATAATAGTTTAGTACTCCCAGGATTTTCTGCAAATCGCTACTAGTCCTTGGTGACTTGATATTCTTGATTGAATTCGTCTTTGACGGCAACGGTTGAATACCTTGGGCCGTGATACGATGCCCTAAGAAGTCGACGGATGAAGTTGCAATCTGCGTCTTGTCACAGTTGATCTTGAGTCCGTGGTTGGATAAGCGTGAGAGGACATTTCGTAGATGTTTCGCATGAGATTCTAGATCTGGACTGAATACCATAATGTCATCTAGATATGACATACAATAAGCAGAGTCGTCGCGAAGTATGTTGTCCATGAATCTTTGAAATGTCTGTGTAGCACACTTAAGTCCAAAAGGCATGTAAAGGTATTCGAAAAGGCCAAATGGAGTGATGACTGCAGTTTTCTCGATATCCTCTGGTGCTACCGGGATGTGATGGTACGCTTGTCTGAGGTCAATCACTGAGAAGAAATTGCTGCCGTTGAGTTTTTCAAGTAAAGTGTTGATATTTGGAATAGGATATGCATCAGATTTTGTCACTGAATTTAGCTTACGGTAGTCTCCACAGGCTCTGTACGATCCGTTTGATTTTGAGACTAAGTGCAGTGGTGACGCCCATGAACTTTTCGATGGTCTGATGATTCCCTCTTCCAAAAGCCTTGAGAATTCTTCTTGGGCAGCTTTCAGCTTAGCAGGAGCCAGTGGTCGCTTCTTGAGTGCAATAGGTTGTCCTTCTGTGACGATATGATGCATCGTGTTGGAGACTCGCAGATCGGATTTGTTAAGATCGAAAAGCGATTTGTATTTTCGAAGAGCTGCTGATATCTCTGCTGAATGATGCACTGGGGTTGGTTGAATGACCTGTAACTCCAAACGCTCGGAGGCAAGTGTCCAAAAGCTTTGTTCAAGTCCGGTGGAGGGGTCGATGATCTTTTGATTGGCAAGATCAACAATGAGCCGAAATTTTAGAAGGAAATCAAGGCCTATTATATTATGTGAGACCTTGGCAATGATGAAGTTGTGGGAAAATTCACGTCGTAGACCTATGTTGAGTGTGCGGTATTGGCAGCCATAAGTTGGTATGGGCTCGCCTGTAGCTGTTGCGAGAAGAACGCCTAGCGACATCTCGGCCATTGAATCACCTTTGAGAACTGAGACTGCCGCACCTGTGTCTACGATGTACTCTTCGCCAGTTTTGAAATCAAGAAGGTGCAGAAGTTCGTTTGGCTGTTTGGCCGGGTCATGCAAACAAGTAGGCTGGTGATAGCGACCGGCATTGTCTGTTTGGTTCTCTATGTGAAAAATTCGGCGTGGACGAAAAGAGTCGACAGGGATGTCGGATTGTAGTTGGCTTCTTCCCTGTCGCGCCGTTGATGCCGTTGATGTGCAGAAAGTACGGTCTTCTACTTCCTGCGCCAGACGTTTCCCGATACTGATGCACCCTTGTGCCTGCGGTCTGTTGTCCTCTCCGTCAGCTGTGGAAATTGACACTCATTCGGAAATTCTTCGGAACGACAAAGACAAACTTGGCAAGCATAAAAAACTTCTGGTGGTTATAACACCAGTTCTTTGGAGCATATTTATTAAATGATTGCGGAGATCTCGATCGCCGCCTACCATTATAATTTGACTTGGAAACGAATTTTGGTCGAGCATTCACATGATTTATCTCCGATTTGGTAATGGCCAATCCTTCTAGAACTTTGGCCATGTTCGCCACTGTTCTCTCTAAGGAGGAGATTCTATCATCTTGCGGGGGTGAAGAAAAGGATGATGGATTCACTTTGGGTTCCAAAACCCTATATTCTAACTCACATCTCTCAGATAAGTCATCTATAGAGAGAGTGTTGGGGAGCTGTCTGGCAAAGAGTTTTAATGTTTGGGGAAGATTGTTAATAAAAACAACCTTAGCCTCATGGTCAGAAATGTTGGTTTTATACCAACGTTTCCGTAATTCCCTCAGTATTTCTATGGGGCCAAGATTTGGCATATCTAACTGCGCATATTTGTTTATTATCTGCTCAGTTTCCGTGGGTCCAAGCAAGGATTCTACCTCGTTTTGTAGGCCCAAAATGGGATTAGGTAGCTTCCTAATGGCCTCAAGCTTAGGATAAATCCGTCGCTGCAATTCAGAAGGTAGTTTAGCAAAAACCTTTGACAGTTTTTGATGACTGTCATAATCAGGAAACGGGGAGAAAGCGGAGTCTACGCGCATAAAAAATAACTCACTATCTCCATCCCAAACAGGAACATCAATATCTAAAATTGGACCTGACATTTTAACAATCTTACGGGATCTTAAAAGCATAAATTTATAAGCAATATGAAAATGTATATATAAATGTATAAATATATAACGAAACGCTTACCCACAAACAGCTTCCACTGTTGCTTGATATTGTCCAGTACAAAAGGAAAAAACGAACAGAGGCCCCGATGGCCTTTGATGACAATGTATTATTATTTCAACACAGAACAGCGTCACTCCTTCCAAAAATTGAAATTGTCCTGTAGGGAAGACGAACAGAGGCCCCGTTGGCCTTTAGTGCCAATGAATTATTATTTTCAACAGCAAGAATAACACACTGCTTCCAAAATTTGAAATTTTCCTTTAGGGAAGACGAACAGAGGCCCCGTTGGCCTTTAGTGCCAATGAATTATTATT